>BSYO01000011.1:16220211-16424268 GCA_033239525.1 Nepenthes gracilis
AAGGTATTCACTGAGATGAATTGACAGCTTGAAGCTATGGCTAATGAAGTAGCAGTAACTAGACAATTTTTATTAGAGGAAATCATTAAGTCATGCTCCAAAATAAAACCACCAAGGTCAACATGGTACGAATTGATCCATTTTCAAAAACATGGATCTCTTGCTGAGAATGGCATTGATTATGCTTGTACTACTTTGTGAGTAACAATCAATTCCTTGTCAAGATTAATTATAAAAATTATCATCATTTCCAAAATAGACAACCCCACAAAAATGACCAACTAGCTTTTTCAAAGTATTTAAAAGCATTGAGGAACTTTGGCCAATTTACTCGAATGTTTTTCTCAACCATGTATTCTCTCCTAACAATAGTGGGAAGTCAGAGGTTGCTTGGTGGTTGGCTATCTATTTCTCAAGCTAATGACCTAGGTTTGGTTCCCACCAACTTCACCTTCCCTATCTTACAGGATTAAAAAAATTAAAAACCTCCACCTAATCAGGGTGCCTTTGTTCAATTCTGTCATATTACAAAAAATGTTGTCATTGAGTTTTGAACTCATTAAATTATTCACGAGAGAATGGGGGGAAGCAAGGGTCACTAAATCTTAAATGAGTAGCAAGACAGACGACAAAATTGAGTGGTTGCTTTTGTAGATAATGATGAAGAGGTTGGGTCATTATGAGCATTGCATCTTTCTAATCACGACCTATGTTACAACGACTTACACTTTACTAATGGTGAGTAGAAGGGGTTTCTCAGACATTTCAAGGACTCCCTCCAGGGAACCCTTTATCTCTTTATATCTTTCTTCTTTGTGCACAGGGATTGCTTAATTTATCAAAAAGAAGTATGGCAGCATAAAGAAGATATTAGCCCATTAGGATGATTGCATAATCATACAAGAAGGGATGGATTCATAAATAATGATGATATCATGTGTGAAAAGCCTCGTATGGAAAACAAAATACAAAAGATGCACGTGAAATGGTTTGATCGTATAAAGCAAAAACCATATAGTGCCCAACAAGGAGATGTAAAAAGATAATAAGAGGTTTATTACGAAACAGGCAGAGGAATATCGAAGAGTTTGACGGAACCCATTAAATGACCATGTATGTTTGGAGCTAACAAAGGAAACAACCTACCACAAAGCTAAATGGCATTGCAAAACTGTGTAGATGATCCTATTTAATGGGAGAAGGTTTAATTGGTCTGGTTTTTATGAAGGTTGGCATTAGATCCTCGTGTCTTCTGAGAACTTTGAGATGAGATTAGTTCAATCTTGTGGGAGCTGCCTGACAGAATGCCTAATGTATACATGGGGCTTCCTTCTTGTGTAGACTCGTAGACATGATCATTTCAAAGATATAAGAGCCGGGTATGCAGTAGAATGAGAGGATGGAAGAACCAAATGTTGTCCAAACAGGTTTTGAACTCTTTTGAAATTGGTACTTCAAGAAGCAGTGACAAACAATTACAGCTGCTTCAAGATACCAAAACAGCTTTGCAGTGAAGCTATAAGCCTGACTGGCAGATTATTTTAAGAAAAGAATGTTGATGGACTTAAGATGCATCAGAAAAGCAGGGACTATCTGTTCTCTAAAAAGGAGCAAGGAAGATTGGCCTTCCTTGCAATCCTAAAATATGGCAATGCTTTGTAGGCAAAATTGGCTGCTATTGAGAAATGAAGAATACAGTGGCAAAAGCATTGAAACAAGGAATTTCTCTAACTGCTCATTTGCAGAGGCCTAGTTGAGTCATAATGCTAGCTTTACTGAG
Source organism: Nepenthes gracilis (assembly GCA_033239525.1). NCBI lineage: Eukaryota > Viridiplantae > Streptophyta > Magnoliopsida > Caryophyllales > Nepenthaceae > Nepenthes > Nepenthes gracilis. The sequence goes on from BSYO01000011.1 coordinate 16,221,992, forward strand.
CGATCAATTTGAAAAAGTAAGAAATTTCTAAAGCATGGCTGTGTTGCAATATTGATAATGGCTAGAATGTGTAGGCTACTTTCTCCTGCATATAATTTATCTGTGACGCTACGGTAATTTCCCATAATGATCCCAAACAAAAGTAGGGAACTTTATCTAGTTGACAGCACCCTTCATCATTTTGAACCAAAGACTATCTATAGTCCTAGACTTTCTTTAGAATATGGAGAATAGGCCACTGTTGAATTATGGAATTCATGGGCAGCTCTTGGTAAAGAATTCATAGTAAAACTAAGAATTCAGCAACGGGAAAACCAGTGCTATTTCAGATCTGTTGCAGAGTGCTATTTGGTCGATGAATCAGCGTGATAAAGGTTGAGCATTTGTTCGGAGAGTGGCTCAACGAATTCTCCCTTTTAAGGGTTAAAATGGATAAATGGGCATTTTGTCGAACACCTTATGCGCATTATATGAACAGGACGAGGAAACAACTGCTCATTCTCAGGGTTTCGGTACCCGATGCCTCAAAGGCGCGCGAACCATTTCCGTGAGCAGTTCAGTTCAACCAATTAACCACCCACGCCAGATGGGCATTAATACTTAGCTTCTTAATCACAGATTTCAGGAAGGAAAATCACAACAGCTCGGAATTATGTTTACCATTATTTGGGCAATATAGAACCATCGAAATCATTGTGTTTCTTTTTCTTTTTCATTTCTTTTAACAATCATCACAAAAGAACACCAGTATGGTTAGGGATACAGAAGAATACCTACGAATTGTATGTGAAACACAAGGCCAGAGGACTCGACCTTCGTCAAGCCGTTGGACCAAAGCTACGGTTCTTGATACTGTTGCAGAGACTCGAGTGAGTTCTGTGTCAGGCAGCATCTCAAGGCTCCATTGATGAGGCTGTGATTAGTGCCTTCCGTTGCTCATGTAGAGGGAGGCCACTGCATTAAGCAACGGGCCTTCCGTCTGTGGAACGGATAGGAACAGGGGGAATAAATATGAAAAATTGAAAGACTCTGAAACACGTTGCATTGGATTAGTAAAAACGCAAAATTATAGAAATAAAATGTTCATTAAAAAATTGTGAAGATATTTGTTAGGAGCCACTCCCGTATGAAAGCCCTTGTGATCAGAGGGCTTGGACGAATCACGTGAATTTTATATGCAAATGGACTTCCAGTCAACATAGTTAACTGGAACCTTTTAGATGGACAACAATATCGGTCAACAAGTTGACCGGTTGAAGATATGAGATACCCTGCATTGCTGAGAGAATCAAGATGGGCAACACTGACCGGTCATGTAGAGAGGACAGTCAACGAGTATTAACCAATCTTGTAGAGAACGTGGACGGTGAAATGTGGGCCATCCGCCAGGAAATTCAGAATAGTGTAGCTTAAAAGATTTTCTGAGGATACATGATATTAGACGGTTATGCAGTAGTCATTTTTGTATAGAGTATATTCATATTATTGGTAAGGACAGATCTTGTCGGTGAATATGAAATATCCCTCAAATTTGCTGTATATGAGCCTCGATATTAAAAGCAAGTAGATGGACTTGCTGTTTTAGAGAGAGAGACAAGTGTGTGAGGTTAAGTGTGAAAAATAGAGAGAGTGTGAAAACGATGAAGAAATGAGAGAATTGTGAACAACACATAATGCATTGCTTGTACTCTGTTCTTCGTTTTTCTTTTTTCTTGTGTTTTGTGTAACAATGAAAACTATTCCTAATCTCACATAGTGGAATTGATTCCGTGAACAAATTGTCCCGTGATTTTTCTCTTATTTGATAAGAGTTTTTCACGTAAAAAGTTGAGTGTTCATTCTCTTCTTCCTCATTCGTTTACTGTATTTATTTATGGGGGTAGCCGGACGCCTTCTAACCCCAACAATATTTACTTATATTTTTATTTTTTTAAAATATTGGATAATTGTATAAATTTATAAAACCTTTAATATATAATTTTATAAATTCATTTTATAAGCCAAGAAAGTTTACATTCACTTAGGCGATATATTATCTCACACATAAAATACAAAAATATTAATATAAAATTTAAACACCTATGAATTGGCAATAAACTATACATTAAAAAAAGTATATAAACTATACAAAAAATTCTCCAAAAAATATATTATCATCCTCAAAATATGCAGTAAGCTTGCTAATTTATTAAAATGAATGATAATTACTTATACTCTGCAATATACTACCCCTGAACCGGACAAATTTAATAAGAGAAACCAAAGTCACACACCCAGTTTCCAAAATAAAAAATAAAAAAAATTATGGAACTTTCTGAAGATTTTTTGTTAAAGTTCTCCCATTTTAAAATTATCTGATATTTTCAACGGTGACTATTTCATCTTGATAATAAAAATTTTATGAAAAATCCGACATATTTTAATATATTATGATAATATGAGCCAACCAAGTTATCATAATGGTATCTTCAAAAATGAAAGCACCAGAAAAGATAAAATATGAGAAAATTACCCCAATTTACAGAAAAAAACCTTCCCCTTGACTGACAAAACCTGGTCACTTGCTACGCACAGCAGCATTTAACTATACAACATTGGCATAATGCACAGAAAGCAGATCACCATCCGGGTATATCAATTGCAATTTACAGTATCATTTCCATCAAATTCTCAATTACAGTACCATTTCAAGCAAATTCTGTCTCAAGCAAATTCTCAGCATGCCCAACACACTTTTTTAGTGCAGAGAGGTTCTCAGAAGAAATTCTTTATTGCCAAATGACATTAACAACAGAAACAGGAAAGACTGCAGCTTCAACACCCTTATTCTAGTCTACTGAGTGGATTTGCCAGTTGTCAGACGCAAAACATTCAAAAAGCATCTATATTGAGCCCCACAAGTTTACCCCATCAACAACTGATAGCTTTGCAGCAGGAACTCGGTTCAGAGAATAAATGATCACAGTGGAATCAAACGGACTACACCTGCAAAGATAACCCCAAGTTTCCTCAGTAATTGTGGATGTTGTCAGGCAACCATCAATGCAGTAGTAGTCATCCATAAACGACCAAAACATCGAAACACAGTTGAATGGATGATGAGCACATTTTCTTCCTTGCTGAGTCCAGAAATGTAATTTAAAGAAAAATAAGCCGTTGAAAGAGAGGCTAAAATGCCAAATATAAGTTGTCAAAAACAGCAATTCAACACATTGACAGTGATGAGGTAAAATAATCCAAGTACTGGAAGAAATTGAACATGGAGGGTCAACAACGAAATTTGTAAGGGTCTGGGTCTGCATATTGAAGGTTGGATTCATTTTATTTTATCTTTTTTTTTTTTTGGGGGGAGGCACTAGACAGATGAATATAGGGGTTTACAGGTAGTTGTAATTTTGGGGACTGCTATATTATAAGGGTTTGATTCTTCAATAAATTCTCATTTATTATCTATACAAAAAGGAAATGCTTCTAATTGTTTTATTTACTGTTTCTTTCTCAGCCTTAGGTGAAGTTATGGACATAAAACAAGAATCGCAGCTGTATGAGCTTGCAGTCAAATTTTTAGATTTTGAATGTATGTGGAAAGACCATATTATAGACCAGGTCAAATTAAGGAACTCAGCAATGCTTTGTGGAAACTAGAAGTTGCAATAACACGCTTTGAATATGCAGCAGATCCAGAAATCAAATTAGTTTGCGCAGTACCTGTTATAAAATACTATAGTCTACAGAACAGACCAACCCAAATCGAGATAAACTCAATTTCATTTCTATTATGCTGAACTTAAACTGTGAATTTAAAGAAATTCCCTCTCTACCACATTGAATATCTTACTTTCAATTTCAGATAGTCTCACATTGAATGTTCAATTACCTAAAGTGAATCTTTATTGAATTCATCATTTTTATTTTACTCCTATGTAATCATTAACTCTAAATTGTGGGTTTAAGAAACACAGTAGTGGACCCTTCTTGAACTTTTAACCCACTTCGATATCTTAAAATACAAAATTAGCATTAAAATTGAAAATCCTAATGAGATTCTCCACACTAAATGTACCATTTACAACTGGGACACCGGCAAACGATGAGAAAACCTTCTCTTACCTACCAAAGCAATATCAGGAAAACAAGACCCAAGTAAATGAATCCACATAAACAAAAATAGTAGTCAAAAAATGAAAGATTGGTGGATGTTAAAGATAATCAATGGATTAAGTCTAACCCTAAAACATCTTACATATCCTACACAGTGCATAAGTGAGATATAAAGGTTGCCGTGATTCACCCACTAAACATTCAAGTGCAAATTAAGCAACCAACATTCTTACAGCATGTGTGCAAGGGAGATGGATCCTGACAGCACGACATTGCTTTCAAGTTGTTCAGTCTTGACAAACTGCTATAAGTAGCCCAGCAAATGCCTGAGAAAGAGGAATTGGTATTTGAAAAATATGGTACGTCCCTAGCACTGTGACACAACAGCTCCAAACAAATATCATATGTAAACATTTTCTTCCGTAACTAATTGATGTCGAATCAACAGCATCCACCACGAAGGATATGCTCATCTACTCTTATCTATTGAACATTGACAGACTCGTGGAATAATTCAAATGGATCATTCTTCCAAATTCATGGACTGCCCTTCTAAAATCAAACTCAAAAATGATCCAATGATATGAATTGGATGCTTCCATCCTGCTTGGCTGCCTAGCCTGATGACATTTCGGTAGATGTTTGAGGCTGCTTCGCTACTTTGGCATTGTATCATCCTCAAATCCTCCATGTTCAAACCTAAATGTTGCTGCTAGATTAACCTAATCTTTGTAACCCTCTGTATGCTCACTATTTTCTCTTTTAGGCTTGTCCTGATTAAGTAAAATATAGACTTCCACTTGGCTTTTGTAAGAATGACCCTTTTCCTATTGGAACAAAGCGCGCGGAAGGCCGAGCGGACACAACGCTCGGACAGGAACAGAGAGCAAAGGCTCTCTGACGGACGAGAGAGGTAGAGAGAGAAGATATGAAAGAGAACACACAAGTTTAACGTGGAAGACCCTTCTCTAGGTGAGGGAAAACCACAAAAGAATACACTATAAAAGATTATTACAATCGTTAGCTACTCAAGCTTCAAACGAAAGAATCAAGTGTATGCCTTTCTCTCTCTACAAAGCTTGCTTGCACAGCTCTCTCAATACTCACATATATTCAAAGTTGCCACACACACACATATATATACGTCCAGATGCCGAGCGTGATTGCCGCCCCGGGGCGCAACCACCCAATCACACTACCGGCCACCATTCTCGTCGGGCAAGGTGGTGGGAAAATGGCGCAGATCATGCATGGCAGTGCAGTATGCGTGTCGATGATGCCTCTGCCACTGAAAGCCGCTCCCATCACAAGGCCCAATCCGCCGCGATGCGAAAACGCCACCGCAGCCCACGTGAGCAGAGTCCACGTCACGACAATGGGCTCCTGCCTACTATGCCGGACATTACCAAACAAGAGAGTCCGCGGGCATTCCACTCGGGAGTGACCCCAACAAACTTCCCCTCACGACCGAGTGGGAGTAAGGCCGATTAGACCAAAGAATGGCACAACAAGTTTCTAACTTTCCCTTTGGCAAAATCTTGGTCATCATGTCGTCGACCCATTATCGCCCGAGCGGACCTTTCCACCGATAACCGCCCATCATCAAAACGCCTCTCACCCAATGATATCGCACGTCAATGTGCTTTGACGAGAATGGAATGAGGAGTTCTTGCAAGTGAATGGCACTGATCCGTCACAAAGGATCTCGTCGCCTCTTGCCTTAGACCCACCCTTTGGGATGAACCTTTTATCCACAAGATTTCTGGTGCCTCGGTCACGCAATGAACTCGCTTACGTGGTCGAGAGAGAGCGACGCACTACGTAACTTGACCGCCCGTGAGACCGCCTCCAAAGAATTTCACCAAGTATCCTGGGACGTTGATTTCCTAGAATCAACGTCCCGCCATATCTCGCGTCCGTACGCAATTAATCGAGGCTTCTCTTCTCAAACATCAAACCCACCTGAGGTCCCAGCGCAAATATCTCAAGATCCACTTCACCGCGCACCAATGCTCCATCCCTGGGTTTGATAGAAATCTGCAAACAAGGCCAACCGCATGAGCGATGTCCCACGGCGTACATACGGGCCACAGCGTATAAGATCGCTAACGGCCGAGGAGTAAGGAACCTTACTCATGCGCGCCCCTTTCGGTGTCCGAGGACGGACACCGCCGCTACTCACCGAAATGGTTGGCGCCAGGCCTTTGGGCAGGCTTGACCCTTCCATATCAATCTTTGAAGCACCTTTTCAATATAACCTCCCGGGATGCCCAAAACTTCTTGCCCCCTGGGTCGCGAGAAATCTCGATTCCCAGGACTGCTTTCAGCGGCCCGAGGTCTTTCATCTTGAAAAAGACTGTCCCGATTCTTCTTGACTCCATGATCCGAGCACTATTTTGTCCGACAACAAGCATGTCGTCCACATAAAGGAGAAGGATGACGAAATCGTTGTCGAGAACCTGACAAAGACACAAAGGTCCGAGGAAGTCTTATGGTAACCACTTGACCATAATGACTCGAACTTCCTACATTACTGTCTCTGAGCTTGTTTGTGCCATACAAGCTCTTCTTCAAACGACAAACAAGTCCCTCCTTTCCTTTAACTTCAAAGCCATCCGGTTGCTCCATGTAGATCTCTTCCTCTAGATCTCCATGGAGAAAGGCCGTCCGGACATCTAGTTGCCAACCTCCGAGTCCAACGTCACGCGCGGTCCGAGCACCACACGGACCGAGGACATCTTCACAACGGCGCAAAATTTCATCAAAGTGACACCCTTTCGTTGACCCGAATCCCTTGACCACAAGTCGTGCCTTGTGTCTTGGAGCGCTCGGGTCCTCGGTTGCCTTCAAAGGAAGACCCATTTGTTCTTCGGAACCTTCTTCCCTTAGCAATTTTGCACAACGCGTATGGTTCTCATGGAGGGAAGTCATTTCTTCCTCCATGGCTTCAACCCATTTATCCTTCTCAAGACTACTCACGGCCTCTTCAAGTCCTCCGGTTCTCTCCGCATCAAGAAGGAGGACAAACTCATTGGCCGGAAGGCGGACGGACGGACGTCTCACTCTGACGACTGTCTCACTGGGGCTACCTCATCCCGCCGAGGTACCACTTCTTCAACTCGATCCTACTTTGATCTGGTTGGCGATTACCACCGATCTCAGGGTCAGGACACCTCGGATCCGAGGACACTGAGACAGAGGCACGATTTCAATCTATTTATCAACCGTGTCCGGAGGTGGGAGGTGCAAGAAGGGGACTTCACATTTTTCTCAATGTCCTCTATGGTCTCGTCCTCAACGAAGACCACGTCGCGGATCGAACCGGCTTCCTCGTTTTTGGGTCATAAAGCACGTACCCAAATTCCTCCTCACCATAGCCCGTAAAACACATTGTAGTGTCTTTGGCTCCAGTTTGGTCCTCTCATCTCTCGGAACATGGACAAAGGCCTTGCGGCCCAAAAAGTCCCATGAATGGCCCATGAAGGTTCTTTCCTGGTCCCAAAAACTCGAGAACTTCCCGTGCGGAGGCTTACCGGGCGGCGGTTAATAACATGGGCGGCCGTTCTCAAGGCCTCGCCCAAAAGGATCCTCGCAGCCTTGCCTCGGACAAAGATGCACCTAACCCTTTCCGTGAGGGTGCGGTTCATCCTTTCGGCCACTCCGTTCATCCGTGGCGTCTTTGGTGGAGTCTTCGATGTTTGATGCCACGAGCTCTCATGAGGCATCAAACCGCCCAATGTACTCGCCACCGTTGTCGCTCCTTATAGCCTTTAGTCTCCTCCCGGTCTCCCGCCAACAAGGACATGGAACATGAAAAGTTTCCATGACACGGTCCTTGGTCTTTAGAGGAAACACCCACAACTTCCTCGAACAATCGTCTATGAAGGTCACAAAGTACTTTGCACCTCCAAAAGACTTCTCCGGGAGAGGCCACACACGTCCGTGTATGTCAAGCTCCAAGATCTCGGACTTCTTGGAGATTCGTCTCCTGAGAAGGAGACTCTTCTTTGCTTCCCCGCCATGCAGTGCGGACACGTCCTAGGCATGTCTCCATCCACCTCAGGGATGAGACCCTTCCTGGCCAAGTGACCCATGCCACGCTCACTCATGTGTCCGAGCCTCTTGTGCCAAAGATCCGAGGACTCCGTACTCCTCGTGGCATTTACCTCAGCTACTTCAGCCTGAGCTTTCAAAATATAAAGGCCAGATGCCTTAGTTCCTCGGGCAATGACCATGGAGCCCTTGGTCATTTTGATACTGCCGTCACAGAAGACGCTGCAGTAACCTTCATCATCCAGTCGCCCAACTGAGATGATATTCAGCCTGATGTCAGGGACGTGCCGGACGTCCTTTAGAGTCAGCCTGGCTCCAGTACTCATCACCAACGTGATGTCTCCTGCCCCATGAACTCCGGACGTCGCTATTGCCCATTCTCGGTACTCACGGGGCACAAGGAGCATAAGTGGAGAATGCAGTTCTCTCACGGGTAACGTGGGTAAGCGCCGAGTCCACCACCCCAACCGAGGACTGTTTCGCCACGGCCATCAAGTCCTCGAACTCACAAGTTAAGAGGAGATCCGCTCATCCTGACAACAGACCGAGGACTCTTCCCCGCCTCGTCTCTTTTCGCCCTTCGCTTCCCAACGCTCTCGCTTCCATTTGTAGTGAGAACTTTTTGATGTGGCCCTTCTTGCCACAATGATGGCACTCCATGTCTTGATACCGAGAACGCGACTTACTCCGCCCTTTGTCTTGGACTTTGGGCCACGTGCTCGGCTTCTTCCCCGATTCCGTGACAAGGACCTCGGCCGGGCCGAGAGGTAGACGTTCCCCGAGAAAGCCGTCGTACTTCCTCGCTCAAAGACACGGCTCCCTTCACCATCTCCGGTGTCACCACACTGCTTTGGAGGGTGTTGTTGATCGTGACCCTCATGGTTTCCGTGTCCCGGGAGAGTTGCTAGGAGCCAAAGTCCTAGCACCTCGTCCTCGAACTTAATGCCCATCTTGTTGAGCAGGTCCACGCATCCCTCGAACTTCGTTTAAGTGGTCGGCAACGAGAAGATCCGCCCTTATACTTAGGATATGGACCAACCGCATCAAATGGTAAATTTTATTGTTACGGTTTGGAGGCAAAGAGCTTCTCGGCTTCTCCCAAAGGGCTTTGCATTTGTCTCCCTACGAACGTGGTTGTACACGTTCGTCCACAACCGCGGATGAAGCCGCACACCTGTTTGTGCTCCAACGCCTGCATCAGCGTCCGTTTTGTACCGGCGTTTTTTCGAGGCGAAGACCTGGATCGTGCATAGACTTGACAAAAGCAAATCGACATTTTTCTGCGCGGATGTCAAAGTTTGAGCCGTTGAAACAAACCATCTTGCCGCCAAACTCCATTTCGATAACAAGCAAAGGTCACCGCAAAGAACCTGTCTCTTGATACCACTTATTGGAACAAAGCGCGGAAGGCCGAGCGGACACAACGCCGGACAGAACAGAGCAAAGGCTCTCGGCCAGACGAGAGAGGTAGAGAGAGAAGATACGAAGAGAACACACAAGTTTAACGTGGAAGACCCTTCTCTAGGTGAGGGAAACCACAAAAGAATACACTATAAAAGATTATTACAATCGTTAGCTACTCGAGCTTCAAACGAAAGAATCAAGTGTATGCCTTTCTCTCTCTACAAAGCTTGCTTGCACAAACTCTCTCAATACTCACATATATTCAAAGTTGCCACACACACACATATATATACGTCCGAGGATGCCGGCGTGGATTGCAGTACGGACGACAGCCACCCAATCACACTCGCATGCCATTCTTCTCGCGGTGGTGGGAAAATGGCGCAGATCATCGTGGCAGCTGCGGGCATGCGTGTCGATGCATGATCCGCCACTGAAAAGCCTGCTCATCACGGCGTCAATCAGCGCGATCTGCGAAACGCCACCGCAGCCCACGTGAGCAGAGTCCACGTCTACGACAATGGGCTCCTCGTCTACTATGCTCGGACATTACCAAACAAGAGAGTCCGCGGGCATTCCACTCGGGAGTGACCCCAACATTTCCCTCGTGTCGGCAATCTAGGAAACGTTCTTCCTACTCAAAGGGTCAAGATCTAGCTTTGACCACAGTCCTAGCAAGTTCTGCCTTTCTGGATTCTTTGTTGTAGTAATTTCCCTTCTCTGCCTCCCTTGCATAAGATGCAGTGTGCCCCATGGAAGAACATTCAATGCTTCAGTCCAACTTGAACTTGACATCTGAGCCACCCGGTTTGTGTAGTGATGAATACGCACGAGTTTCACGCTTCCACAAATTACTTCTATGTTCTTCATAAATTGTGAAAATGATCGAGAGTAAGAAATTGGAAAGAAACTCCAGAAAGAAGCCGTTATTCTGGGTGCACATAACAATTAGTTCTGTGACCAGCATGGTCAAGATTAAGTTCAGTCACCTAAGAATATGTGAAAGAGGAATGTCTTCAAATGGAAAAATGAATAGTACTCAGCAAAACTCAGCTAGCATCTAAAGTTGACTGATAAGGATAAATTCCGAGGGACTTGCAAAATATGAAGTCTGCACAACATGAATCAAAGGTGAAAAGGTCCAATTCACTGTGGGACAAATTAGTGACCTAAGGCCAAGAGAAGCTTCTGTAAAGGGTTTGTCACGGTCAAATGCAACTTCTGCTTTCAACTTCAAAGGGGGATTAAGGGTTAATGAAGTCAGTGTTGATCTGAATTTGAGAATTGATAGTTATAATCTGAGGGGACTTAATGCCATTGAGGTAAGCTTAAAGTGACAGCAAACTCAGGCTGAGTGATACATCTGAATCAACCAAAAAACAAATTTTGTGAAAATGTCAAGCCTTGAGGTAGACAGCTTCTAACCTCAACTTCTCAACTTGTGTTAATGTTAGAATCCTTCGATAGATCCGATTTTCAGATTTACAAGGTGTTTTAGGATCTTCCACTAACTATCTTATCTTCTGTTAAGGCCTGGGGAGAGAGAGATCTGAAGTTTTATATTCGTGTTGTTAGTCTCTAATTGATAGATGTGGTGTTTTATAGTGGGCTAAGGGGACTAATCAGGCCAAATATGGTGAAGAAATCCACACCCCCTTTTACACCAAAATAGATGGCCTCTAGTGAATATTCACCATTTTTATCTAAAGTAAACTACCCACAAGCACATCTAGGAAGTACCAATACTCATAATTTTGTTTAAACTAGAAATCTAATTCAATTCACCGGATAGTAACCCAAGATAATTTAATCAAGGCCGAAACAAAACCAATCACATGATGTAAAGATCATACTCTGTCTATATCCTTGCACTAGGAATTTGGCATCCTACTATCATTCAAGAAACCTTTTCTAAAAATCATTGGTTTAACTGATATCTAAGAAACTTTTTAACTGGAATTGCATGTATGAGATCAAAAAAATGCAGAAAACATAATAAACAATTGTATTCTAGCTTACCACATGCCAGTCTTCCACCAGCATTGCCTGTGGTAAGACTAAGTTCATGCCCGCCTGCAAATCCAAACAGAAATACTGGCAACTCATTGAAAATTTGGAACTATCTATCCCCAGAAAATATATGAGCAAATAGCAGACATATCCTAAATAACTGAGAAATCTCACCCTTTCCAAGATCATCCTCAAGTTCATGGACCACGAAGGGTCTTCCAACAACCGAGTTTGGTCCACTCAATGGTATCTCCGCAACAGGTGCAATTTATGCAATCTGCAGGAGGGAAACAAAGAATGAAGAAAAAATGAATATTTTGGTCTTTGTATATGCAGTGTGTGCACATTGTTGTGAATGCATTCATGTAAGGTTTCACGCTGCACCTGGTTGTCAGTGATTGTTGCCTCTGCCACCCCTGTACCACCCAACAAATAACAGTTTAAGCAGCAATATTCAACAATTTGACGAGGCAAGTGCATAAATAGATATTTTACCATCAGCATTTGCAACTAGGTTTCCCAGGTCACCCGCATACCGGATTTCATCCTCCAGTGAACCATGTGTGGTGCCATTGGGATCAAAATGTGCAACTGCAATTCGTAAATTAAAACAACGAACCAGACAGAGAATATCAAATTGAATGCAGTCGTTGTTAAATAAAATATAACAGAAACTAATCCACTACGTAAATGGTGAAGTTTCCCTGCAAACCTGTAGATATGCACCCATTTGATGTGTCACCGTACTCGTGCTGCATGATTGTCCCAGTTAAAGAGCAAGAAAGTCAAAAGTCTGGAATTAGAAAACAAAAGCGTCCCCATCCCATACACCATCACTACATTCCAACAAAAACAGGACATGATTTTCAACGGTAAAAAATCATTGATCATCTATTTCTGAAAAAAAAAATAACAATTTAAAATTCATAAAATTAATTTTGGAGAATTTTCTTTAAAAACTCCCCACAGATAATTCTTTTTCAATACCACCTTAGTATGATATGATATAACAGGAACTTTGTAATTGGCAAATAACTTAATTCATCAACTACATGTTCATTTTTCTGTATTAAAAAAACAAAATCAATATGTGAATTGGTCCATGTTTCCTGATTTTCGAGTAACCACATAACTACCCACTTCCACTGTAAAAGATAACCACAACCTTAAATATTTTGATGGAAAATATCTATATATACAAACCTTTGGCTTTTTAGGTCCCTAAGTCAAATGTTCTAATTATACACTATCATTAAAAAGTATTAAATACCTATAAAATCTAAATAAGTGGTAAATTTGCAGAAATTTAAGCAGTCGGTGCTACCGCCAATGTCGAGAGATCGGTATTTTAATCCTTAATTCATTTTTGCATTCGATTTGCAGGTGACTAATATTTCAGATGGTAGATCGAGTTTTGTTTAGCATTTGGTATCAAAGTAGGTTATCTCTGCCTTGACAATTTCTATATTTTTTTCCCACTTATCCATTTTTTTAAAAAATCTTAAAGTTTGATTTTGGTAAAATTTTGTTAAAAACTAATATTAGAAATCATTAGGAAATTAAATTTCTAATAATTTTGCAATTTTCACATCAATTTTGATACCAAAACGACTTAGTTTTAACTGGGTTTCGAAATCAGGTCAAACAAGTCAAAAATGATTTGACTAGAGATTGAAGAAAAACAAAAGAACATCATTTTGTTCGCCTTACTACACTACTTATAACAAGATTGGGTTTCAGGCGTTTGGGCTTGCGTTGTGACTGCCGAGCGCAACATGGCAGCCTAGGCTCGCTTGGGCAATGCAACATTTTGCATGGCACACCATTGCGCTGCCTCTTACTTTCTTTGACTATATGGGGTACAAATTATATTTAAACAATACATAATTTAAACAAATAAATATAGATATATATTAAATATCTAGTATTCAATATGATGGGTACACCAATACTGGGCTGGCCCAAAGAAAGGTCAACGAAAGCCCATTAAGGCCAGTCAACGTTTCTAACGGCCCAATAAGAGGATGGGCCTAGGAACTGAGAGGCCCAGGGACGGTCAACGTCGGCGTTGACCACCCGGATGACCATCTCGCTGCTCACAAACGGTCAACCCGGCGTTGACCAGTTTGTTGGACCTTCAGAAGCTTTGGAACACTAATGGGCCTATTCCATACGAGCCCCATGCCCCATCGATTGGCCGCCCGCCGCTCTCTTCGTTCTCCACGGGCGGCCAATGTGACGGTCAACCCAGATGTTGGCCGGCCCCGCTCCCTCCTACATCTTGAGCCCAAACGAGGCCCTTCTACAGTAATGGGCCCTCGACTCACTCGAGCCCATAGCCCAAATGGAGTCCAACGACGGACGCCTTCCATGAGGGCGGCGACACTCACGCAGCGGTCAACCCCGCGGCGTTGGCCAGTCCTCTCTCTCGCACATTGGGCCCGAAAAGCTTTCTAACAAGAATGGGCGACCGTTTAGGCCCATCACCATAACAAAGCCAGCCACGATCTTCCAAGGATATTCCACGATCTTAAAGGGAATATCAGCAAGATTGGCGCCTTCAAATAAGGAAGGCGCGAGATCCTTCCAACTCCTCACAAACAAGGAACCTCAACCCAGAAGGAAGGAAGTTAACTTGGAAAGTGGTTGACGCCTCCGAGAAGAAACAATCCACCACACAAGCAATGTGCCTCGGCCTCGGAAGGAAGGCGACCACGAGATCACAATGAGGATGATTCCTTCCAAAGAAGGAAGATCACCATCTTTGCCATAAAAGAGGCCCCGGATCCGGCATCCGGATGTGCTCTCTTGGATGCACGCATGGCGCTTCAAACATTGGCATACAGACAACTCTCTCTCTAAAAACTCGAGGCCAAGACAGAAAACCCTAAGTGCTTTGAGAAACAAGCTGCAGTTCCCCGCAAACAAACCCTCAAACACACTCCAACTCGAAGGCAACGAACGGGTCCTTACACACGTTCTCTTCCTTCCCCACCTTCCGAGATACGAGAAAGGACTTGCGCCTTTCGGACATCCGGAGCAAGACACTCCATTCCTCTCTGATAGCTTTCTCTTACTTTACGCTTCTTCATTTTGAAGGGGTGATTGACTTGACTTGGCGTGGAGTGTTATCGGTGGGATTACATCCCGCCGTTAACGCTGACCTCTCGTTTGTTTAGTGGTGTGCAGGATTCGTACTCGGTGAACGGAGCCGGTTCAAGCCATCCAGAAGAATCCGAACCCGTTCGAAGTCGGATCCAGGTACGCATCACAATATAATTTAAATGAATTAAGAATTAGCTATAGTATCTTTAATTATATAACACAACCATATACAGTATAAAAATATTTATTATGATTAATAATATTTAATATAATAAATTTTATCTTAAAGAAATTTTTATTATATTAAATTGATTAAGTAGAACAAAATATCAAGCTATTTTTCTTAATTTTTTCATAGGGAATAAGAATTAAAATATAATTTGATAGTTTTATCACAAAATTTTTACATGAGTTTACTTAAATTAAAATTTTGGTCCATAGGTAACTTTTATATTATTTCATTCACGAAATATACTTTACATTGGTAAAATATATTATTTGTTTATTAGTCTCAAATTATTATATATCAAATGTACAATCTTTATTTTTTATAGTCATAAAATTCTGTAAATATTTTTTATATAAGTTGTGCTATTTTCAAATTAAAATGCGATTATAAAGTTTGGAAAGAGAGAATTATTTTTTATTTAAAGTGGATGGATATTGATTATATTATATGAAAAGGCAAATCATTCGCTATTACTGAAATTAGTACTTTGGTCAATGTTGCTCTTTACGAATGATAGATGTTAACTAATCACCTTAATTTGAGATTCATAAAGACCCAAATCAGCATAATAATGTTTAGAATTTATTGAAAGTTATTGATGAGCAATTTGAAATTTTAGATAAAGCACTTGCCAATATTTTAACTATAATGTTTATATCTTTGAGGCTCATCAATGTTAGAGGATATAGCAGCCAGTTAAAAACTCTTAAGGTAGATATGTCGAAATATTTCATTGCACATTATATTTTGAATACAATTCCACCGCAATATGATCTTTTTGAAATCTCTTATAGTACACATAAAGATAAATAGTTGATAAGTGAATTTATGACCATATGTGTTCAAGAAAAAGGAATACTTGTAATGAAATAATGTGAAAGTGTATTTATAATAAAGTAAGAAAATAAAACAAGAAAAGAATAAAGTCCAAACCAATCAAAAGAGAAAATATAGGATAACTGCACAAGTTGACATTAAGAGTAAATCCAATAAGAAAAAAGGATACATAGAGAAGGATTATATCAAATTTAAAAATTGGCTTGTGAATAAAGGTAATCTACCAATTCTATAATGGTTCATGCAACAATCAAATGGAAAACTTAACTCAAATACGATTGTAATATTTGAATTTTCTCATACCAAAAAAATATCCTTATCTTTCAACTTATAAAAGGTTTTTTTTATTTCTTCAAATACACAGTATGCAATAAATCATAACTCTTGTAAGAACTTGAATATCAAATTTTAAAGCATGTAAATACTACATAATGTGATTTTCAAACATATAGAAACTGTACATTACAAAAATATAGAAAATTAGTATAATTAATGTAATTTCATATTGCAATTATAAAACATGCAGGAGTA
The DNA here is from genome assembly GCA_033239525.1 of Nepenthes gracilis. Taxonomy (NCBI): domain Eukaryota; kingdom Viridiplantae; phylum Streptophyta; class Magnoliopsida; order Caryophyllales; family Nepenthaceae; genus Nepenthes; species Nepenthes gracilis. The sequence goes on from BSYO01000011.1 coordinate 16,238,262, forward strand.
ATTGAGTATAATTTTAATGTAGAATATATACTTAAGGATTAAAGATATGCAGAAATATATAAACAAAATTTGAGAACATGTAAGAGCATTCAAACATAATTTCAAAATATGTATGAGTATTATTATAGAAAATTAACTTGGAAATACCATGTGCATAAAATTAGAGCATAAATTTCATAAAAGTGGCATGAAATGAAAATGAGAGGACATACGTGTGAAATATAAACAACTTATATATAAAAATATAATATGCATAAACATTTGAGACAATAAATACTTATAGAGATTAGAAAAAGATAGTAACAAAAGAAAGAAGTACTTAGATACACTTGCATTATACTTAACATCACCAAAAACTTTTTAAGATTCACTTGGTTTCTCATTCTCTAGTCTTTTCTCTCTCCTCTCTATTCCTCTCTTTTCTTTCTCTCTCTTCTATCCAAAATAGGGCAAAAATGATTGAAAATCAATCAAAGGGACCTTATATAGAAAATTGACGTATGTATACCTGTCAGATGCATATCAAGTGTTAAGACATCATACAGCGTACGACCGTCTATTAGATGTCCATCGGGCACGTGCATTTTTCCATAAATACATACGTGCGTCCCTAAGACACACATAAGGTGTGCACATTTTGCCAAAAATACACACGATTGTTCTAAAGGCATCGTTTAAGCATGTCTTTTCTACCCAAAATATACGTGTGCACATGTCAAGCATTGGTCAGGCATTACTCAATCTGATATGACGTGATCAAAATGTTAACTTTGACTCAAAGTTTCATCTGATCTAAATAGTTTCATTATCTTGACTTAATTAATTATAATTAAAATTATAATTTAAAATTTGTACCTTACACGGGTGTCGTATGGTTTTTGTCTGAGCATTGTGATACGCGCCTAATAGGCACATATGTGCTAGTTTTATATATAAGGCTTTTTTTGGCCGATTTTAGTTATTTTCCATGAAAACCAGAGAGAAGAGAGAGAAAGAGAGAGAGAAGGCTAGAGAAGAAGAATTTTAGTGAGATTCAAGAGATTTTTGGTAATTTAAAGTGTAAGGTAAGTATTTCTAAATCAATTTTCTTTCATTGCTAATTTTTTCTATTTTTTAAATATTTATTGTTTCAAATACTCATGTATACCATAATTTCATATATATAATATTTATACTTTCTATGCATATATTTTCTCTCTCATTTCATACAATTATTATGGAATATATATTCTCATTTAATATACATTATGTTTAAATACTAATTTTCTATAATAATGCTCATGTATATTTTTAAATCATATTTAGTTGCTATAGCATGTTCTTAATTTTCAGATTTACATTCCCACATGTCTCAAATTCTTAAATATATCTTATACATGCCTTAAATTTACACTTAATTACTCTTGCATACTTTATAATTAAAATGAAGTGATAAATTATATAGACTACATTGATTTCCTACAATTTCTATAGTAAGCAGTTTCTAAATATTTACAAATTACATAATATAATTTTTGCATGTTTTAAAATTATATATTTAAGTTTCTACGAGACTTATGAGGTTTTACATTCTATGTATTTGAAGAAAAGTAAAGAAAACTCTATATAAGTTGAAAGATAAGGTACTTACCAAAAAAAAAAGTTGAAAGATAAGGATATGTTCTTCGGTATGAAAAAATACAAAGAATATATTTGTATTTGTATAGAATTCTCCATTTCATTATGCACAAACCCTCGTAGAGAATTAATGTTGATATATTATGATATATTCTAATATATTATAGTGATAATCGATATTTGAACCTATCATTTGGGGGTTAAAAGTGGCATTCGGTCCCGTCTACTATATTATATGTATAATGACCTACTTACGGATCTTGAATAGTAGCATATAACTTTTAGTTGTGTGAAAACATATAAAACCCGAGCTTTAATTGGCAGCTTATTTATCGGTGAGGTCACCACTGATTATTGATCTACAAGTTTTGCATCACCACTGATTATTTGAGTATTTTTATATGATACACAATTTAAAGAAGGAAATTCATCACCAGCTTAAAAGAATTATGTATGATACGTTATGAGTTATGCTATTGTTTCTAATTTGATCATATTTCATCCTAGTATGTTTTGATGTAGAGCATATGTTCAATTATTAAATTTATATATCTTGCTGAATAATTGATTTACTCTTACTTTGATTTTTCCGCTAACCTTTCAAATTAGAGGATTCAGAACATACTTGTATGTGATTGGATTTAAGGAAATGTTGTTTGAGGATTAGAATTAGGATTTTGAGATTTGTTTAATGTATTATGTTTTCCGAACAATAAATTTAGAGTGGTTATATTGTCACAATTTTATTTATAGTATAATATTTAGTTTATGGCGATATATTTGTTGATAATCAAGCTTAATTTCAGTTTATGGTCCAATAATTCATCTAAGTCATGATTTTATTTATTCTAATTTTTGTATAAATATATTTTCTTAAGTACATTTCAAGATCTTATACGATCAGTATATGGAAGCATCTTTAAGTGTGACATTTCTGATCCTATAGTTTGACTTATCATTTTATTCTAATTGTTTATCAGTATTTATTATTTTTCAGGTTCGTGTCCCAAAATTTCCATTTGGGTTTTGTTTATTGGATAAATAAATGAATTTTGGTAAATAAGGATTATAAAATAATTTGATCAAACATCGGGATAGGGACGTGACAGATTGTTATACATAATACCGCTCACATTCAAATTGGTGTTTAATGACCAACTGATATGATTTCATAAACTACTGATGTCATTCTAGTATATCAGGTTGTTTATAATTTACTTGAGATAGTTTCATAGTTAGTTAAACAAAATACTCTTATTAAAAATATTGATACAATATCAATAAGATCTACTAGAATCATAAAATCAACAACTCTTAGTAATTATATTTTATCTACAAGAGTCTAACTGTAATATTAGAGTAAATAATTATCATAAAATATTTTTACAAGTTATGAGTTGTAATAAATCAAATTTATAGTACAATGTCATAAAAAAAATAGATAAATTTCATAAGATATAATAAAATCTAGGATTTTATTGAGCTATTGATGAAGTGAAAAGTCATAGGATGCAAAGTAGTCTTTAAGATAAAAAAAACTTATTGGACAATAGTGAAAGATATAAAGGAAAATTTATTGTTAAGGGATTTATTTAAAAGGAATGAATGATTATACAGAGACTTTTTCTCCTATATCTAAGAAAAATTTTATTTATAGTGTTGGCATTAATTGTTCAATTTGATATAGAATTATAACAAATTGATGAGAAAATGATTTCCCTCAATGGTGACATTGAGGAGATTTATATGAAACAATCAAAAAAATTCTCCTCTAGTAATAGTGAGTAATTGGCATGTAAACTCGAGATTTATATATAGATTAAACAAACCTCCTATTAGTGGCATTTAAAATTCGATAATATCATCTCTTCATTAGATTTTAAATAAAATATTATGGATCAATGTAGATACCAAAAGGTCAGTAGAAATAAGATATATTTTTTTATTTTATATTTAGATGATTTTTTACTTATATCTAATCATAAGGATTTGTTGTATGGGTAAAATAATTTCTCTTTAATAAATTTAGAATAAGAAATATGGGTGATGCATCATATATCACAAGGATTAAGATTCTTTGAGATAAACTGCAATATATTTTGTACTTGTCTCAAGAGACCTATATCAATAAAGTTTTAGAAAGATTTTGGATGAAAAATTATTCACTAAATGTAGCACCCATTGTGAAATGTGATAGGTTCAATTTAAACCAATATAAAAAAAATCTTAAAAGGGAATAAATAGAAAAATATTCCATATACTTTCATTGTTGGAAGCCTTATATAAGCTCATATTTGCACAAGATCTTATATCACTTTTACTATGGGAATGTTGAAAAGATATCAAAATAATTCAAGATTATTGAAGAACTGCTAAAAAGGTAATAATGTATCTTCAAAATATTAATGATTGCATGCTTATATATAGATGGACTTATAATCTGGAAATATTTAGCCACTCAAATTTGGATTTTGTCGAACGTGTTGATTCACAAAAAATCAAAATTTAGATATATTTTTATATTTGTTGGTGGGGCTATATCTTGAAGAAGTGTAAAGCAGATCGTAACTGCAACTTCCACCATGGATGTTGAATTTGTTCCTTATTTTGAGGTTACAAAGTACAGTGTATGGATAAAAAACTTTATTTTTGGGTTTAGAGTAGTGGATTTCATTTTAAGGCCATAAGAATATATTGCGATAATTTAATTACTATTTTTTTGGTTAAAAATAATAAACATAATAGTCAAAGTAAACAAATTTATAAATAAACACATTAGAAAAAGAAAGTGACCATAAAACACCTTAACAATAAGTTAATGATCGCTAATCCTTTAACAAAAGATATACAACCATTGAGATTTAAGGATCATGTATCTAGAATGGGATTAAGTTTCATTATCTTATTTTCATTTATGGATAATGATATTTTTAATAAAAATTTTATCTATTTGTGATATTTTCTTAATATTTGTGTACATATTAATTAATTAATTTTGAGAATATTATCAATTATTGGACTTAAAATAAATATAAGGTTTAGTTATTAAGTAGTATTACCACTTATTAGTTAATATCTTAAGAAATATAATTCACTGTAATATATAAAACATACTACTTGTTAATAGAGGACCTAAGAATGTGAAAAGATGGATTTTACATTTCATATTAAGTGAAACATACAGGCAAAGTGGGATAATGTTAATTTTCCAGTATTAAAAAATTATTTAGTTAATTGGTCCATATTTTCTGATTTTAGGGTATCCATATAACCACCCATTTTCACTATAAAAGGTAATCACCACTTTAGACATTTTAATGAAAAATGTCTATATATATAAAGTTTTATTTTATTTTTTTTATTTATAAATCAAATATTATAATTATATACCATTATTAAGTAATATTAAAAATTTAAAAGATCCAAACAAGTGATAAATGTATAGATATTCAAGTAACCAGTATTAATGTCAATGGCAGTAGGTTAATGTTTTAGTCCTTAATTTATTTTCATGTTTAATCTAGAAATAATAAATATTTCACATGATAGATTAAATTTCCTTTCAGGCTAGAATGATTGGTTGAGCTAGGCCAAAGAAAGACGGTGTAATTTGATCATTGATTTGGCATTTGAATTGCCCCACGCACAGTGATCGGATATACGCAGCATACACAGACAAAATAGAAATAAAACACAATAATCCAATCTGCGAGAGATACCAAGTGAAGCCAGTGATGTCCGGGAGTTAGTCCAGCAACACGAACTTTCACCGTGGTCTGACCTAACAACATGTAAACAGTGATCAAGTCTTCAATTTCCAAAACATTGCACTCCATCATTTACGATCAATTTCAAATCTACGCACAAAAAATATACCATCGTCTTCTTGTGTCAGAGTAACCACTCCCTCGACATTGGAGTTGCCTTTGAGGACGGCGACGGCCTTCTTGGATCCGGAAACGACGGTTAGGAGCTTACGGGCGGCGGATGTATACAGATTGGGGGAATAGCGGGTGAGATTGAGAGAGAGTCCGCTGATTGAAGAGGAGAGAGAGGGGATCGTAGCGCGTATTGGGCTGGCAGTAGCGTTTACGGGAGAGAGGAGAGAGAATGTTTGGGATGGGGAAAGGATAGTGCGAGCAGACATAGCTGTCCGTCAATGGTGGAGAGGTCAGATGAACGGAGGATACGCTGCGTTTGTGCTGATGATCGAGAAAGTCTAGATGGTTACCAGTAACGGGCAAATTTGTGTCAATAATTCTATAATTTTAAAATCCAATTATTTTTAATTAATAATTTTTAAATTCAATTGGGCTTAATCTTATGTCAACTGACCATTACTTAACATCGAATTTTATTCATATGAATAATATTAAAAAATTTAGCATAAATCATCATTGCCAATCTTAATTAGATGTTATAATTATATTCAAAATTTTAGCATAAATCATCATTGTCAATCTTAATTAGATATTATAATTATGTTGCGCATATAAAAAATCAATTCAGTCTGACCCATTTACGACTTACATCCGATTATGATCTTCGGACGTCTTTTTAAAATTAGTCATTTTCAAGCAGTATTTTTTAAACTTTAACAACTTTGTCAAAATCATAATAACGCAATTTAAGTTGACGCGATACAGTTTTAACATTATACTTTAATAAGTTATCATATCAAATAGTTGTTAATCTCTGGTGGCCTGGACCAATATGTTTCAACCAAATGTTATACATTGGGCTTAGACATTTGAATTTCTTTGTTTAAACATCACTCGGTACAACTAATTTAGTTTAATTAATACAAATTAAAAATAACATGTAATATTGATATAATAATATCACCATACAAAATTCATATCTTAAACCTTATTACTTACCCAAAATAATAATAACTAAACTTCATTCAGTCCCAATATAAATTGATTAAATATTGGTGGCCCAATACTTTAGGGTACTACCCGATAACATTATACTTTGTTCGATATTAATATAATTGGGTAACACTGATAACACTATTAAAGATGACGCATATACTTTATGTTAAATGCCATGTTCTTTTTAGAATGTTGGGTGGAGAGTTGTAGTGACATAAAGAACTATCTAGATGTCGAGGTCCATGCACTTTAAAGAGGGGGCCCAGGTAATCATAGCCATTGGCAAGCAACGTACGGTCACTGCCAAGTTAATGAAGAGCTTGTAGGTTTGACTGGCTGCTGGCCATTGAAGAGAGAGAGTGTGGGTGTGGGTGTGGGTGTGGGTGTGGGTGTGGGTGTGGATGTGTCGGTTAAGCTTGAAGAACTTGCTGAAAATATTCAATAACTGTGGTTCTTCAAAGTTAGGGGCATTATGGATATGAAATTTATTGAAAATGCATTTTTATTCATTTATTTTATTTATTGCTGAGATAAAAATGCTATTTATTTATTTTTTTATTTTATTAAAAATGTATTTTATTTATTAAAAATGCTTTTTTTATTCATTTATTTTGTTTATTGAAAATGCTTTTTTGTTTATAATTGGGTAACATCCATAATGATATTAAATTTGTTAATGAGATTGATAGGTTCACTCATAGTGGGCTGGCCCAATAAGAGAAACGGTCCAAATTTACGAAGGTCCATATATGCGCTTGGACGGTCAACACCTACCTTTGACCGTATGAGAAGCCAAATTGGACAGCTAACAGGCTTCTCACGAGACAATCGACATTTCTATTGACCGAAAGTGTAATAGTAGGCCGGCCAAGAAAGCAGACTTCATGTGAGTAGATTAGGCCCACACCTCTGTACACGACTAGTAACGATTTTTTTTCCTAATTTTGTGCCTCTTCAGAAGACAATCTGCTGTGTAATTGGCACTAGCAGATTCAGCGTACAACCCATAAGAAAAGCGCCAAATTCTCTCTTCCTATCCACTGTGAACCCTAACGGTAGCACAATATAGAAGAAAGGCAGATAATCCTAAGAGCCGTTGCCCGCTAGGGAAGAAAGTAATCCCAATAGATTGTCGAAATCAAGCCTTCCTGCCAAATAAGATCACCCAACAGAGTGTAAGAATGCCTTCCTGCCCAAGGAAGGTTGCCAACACTTCATCTATAAAAACTCACGAAGTGTTCACTCCAAGGTACGCTCACTTCTAAGCCTACAAACGCTCACTATTGTAATCATACGCTTGTTACTCAAACTTCATAGGCTCTTTTCTTTTCTAAGGCTTTCATAGTGCTCAAGCAGTTCTTTAAACTCTCACGCTTACAGAATTCAAACTCGCCCATTCTCTCTATGCTCCTTGCAAACACAGGAAAGAGACTGTGCTCCCCACAAGCTACTAAAACGCTTCTCACGTCTGAAACCAAACATTCACCTTGAACACTTCTTGTCTTCTCACTCTACTCTCATTTTCATTTTCCTTCTTAAAAGTCGAAAGCTGATTACTGATTTGAGTGTCAGAATATTTTTGATGGGACAAAATCTCACCTGTACCTGACCTCTTATTTGTTGTAGTGGTGTATAGGATCTAAATTCGGAGAACGGAGCCAGATACAAATGACCAAGTCAACCCGAATCTGTTTAAATTTTAAATCCAGTAACGCATCATTACTGCCACCTGTGAAAAACACTTACAAAAAGACTACTACATTTTTTTCAAAAATTTTCTCATTCTCACCTTCCAAGCTAACTAGAATGGTGAACACAAGAGTGTAAACTAACGAACCCGTTAGAGACGAAACCTCTCCCGATCAGGACCACGCTACTAGTGCCATGGCCAACAGGACGGTCAACAGGGTACCCGCACCCTTCTTTCGGTATCTGGTAGAGTATATGCAGAATACCAATAAGACATTTCAGATACTCCTGCAAGGAGCACTCTCAACAGGAGCTCCGCCCACGGCAATCCCAATACCGGTCTCCAGGAGAGAAAGAATAGGCAGGCCAAAAAACCTAGAAGGCCGGCCAACATCCAGACGCTTGAATCCTCACGTGCTCCAAGTCGGCCCAAGCTTGAAGAGCGTTCCGGAAGTATGACTTCGAAGGAAAGTTTGGAATAAATGAACCCCCGATACTCTGGGACGGAGACCAGGACCCAGGCCTAAGAAGGGGTCTCCCAAGTCATCAGATCTACCGGTGATAGTAGCAAACAGGCTACTAGCCACACCATGGAAGGAACGAAGTTGAGGACCTATCTAAACTCCAAGAGATCAGTTAACGCTGCTCGGGCAGATCTCAGGTTGGAGAAGATTTGGAACTGTGTGTTTAAGGACGACGAGCATGTTATCGATCTGGACAGATCTCCTTTCACAGCGGAGATCTTGAACCGTCTGATGCCAACCAAGTTCAAGATGCCTCCCCTTGACTCTTACGATTGGAGCGCTGATCTAGTAGATCATCTCGATCATTTTCACACCCATCTAAGTCTGCAATGACTAGAAGACATAGTAATGTGCCGCTACTTTCCGCTCACCCTGAATGGGGATGCTCATATATAGCTCCATCACCTCCCTTCAGACTCGATCAGGAGTTTCAGGAAGCTGAGCGACCTCTTCTTGGCCCAATACGCCTCCAATAGCCGAGAAGAGAAGCAACTTTGACACTTCTTCCACATCAAGTAGAAGTAGGGAGAGAATACACAGAAATTTCTAGATCGCTTCGTGGCGGAGGCCAGGTGGATCCCTAGGCTTACAAAGGAGATGAAACTGGACAATTTCATCTTCGCGCTAACATACGGAGACTTCTTCAAGCAATTAGCGCACAAGAACCCACAAACCTTCCGGGAAGTAGAATCTATCACTTGGGCCTACATGGCGGTAGAAGAAACCAACGAGGTTAAACATCCTGAGCAAACCAATCAGCCTCGCTCATTCCCAAGTGAGGAAAAGAGGAAGTTCAACGGCGACGATCACTCCTGTAGGAAACACCATAGGATCGGATCACCAGAGCGCAAGGACTACGGGTTGATCAGTTTAATGCCCTTGACTGACACGGGTCCAAACATCCTCATGCAGATCCGAAGGGAGAAGTTTCTTAAGTGGCCGAAATCACTTAAGAAGGCAGAAGAAGGAAATTCCGCTAAATATTGCGATTTTTATCGATCTTCCGAACACTCCATAGAAAATTGTAAGACTCTCCAGCGGGAGATAGAAAAGCTGATCCGGAGGGGCCATCTTGAATGCCACTAGAATGCCATCTCTCTCCAGTGGGCCGAGAGATTGTGCTCCCCACAAGCCACTAGAACGCCTCTCACGCTTCTCACGTCTGAAACCAAACACTCACCTCGAACACTCATTGTCTTCTCTCTCTACTCTCATTTTCATTTCCCTTCTTAAAAGTCGAAGGTTGATTATTGACTTGAGTGTCGGAGTATTTTCGATGGGATAACATTCCGCCGGCACCTGACCTCTTATTTGATGTAGTAGTGTGTAGGGTCCAGACTCGGAGAATGGAGTCGGATCCAGATGATTAAATCGCCCCAAATTTGTTCGAAATTTAGATCCAGGGACGTATTAGAGATAAAAATATAACTAGAGTATATCTTTTTTATTCGAAGATAAATCGATAATTAGAAGAAGAATTCGGCAAAAAATTAGGATATATTACAAATTCCCATTGAGTTGAGAATAAAAAGATAATGAAAATCGTTCAATCTTCTAAAATATAGATAACTATTTGATATAATTAACAAACATCATGCTTTTTTTTTAAAAAAAATAATGGACCAAGTAAATATAATATTATTGTTAATCACAAAATATGGTTTCATAACATTAAAAAATTGTAGAATATGAGGGTATGACTTTAATTTTGTTATCAGCTTATAGGGCGAATTATAACATGTTTGGTTGGTAAATTGAATAAAATAAAAATTAAATACATATTTTTAAAAAATAAAATAATATAAAAATAAAAATAAAATTATTATTTTTATACTTAAATAGTCATTTAAAATAGCTAAAATCAAGTTGAGAATTAATTTTTAATATTTGACATATAATAATTGTAAGAAAAATAATATAAAAATTTATACTAATATTTTTTTTATTTAAAAGAAAAGATATTTTGACATAACTAAATTATTTTATAGTATCTCCATAAAGAGCTTTCATTGACTGCTACTAAGTTACATGAAAAAAGACTTACATTTGGGTTTAGACTAATTTTAAGACCAAAATCATAAATTATTTAAAAAACATTATTCAAAGTGAAGAGAGAAACGTTTTTACGATAAATAAATTTTAAATACTTTTTATGATAAATTTAATAAAAAATTAAGATAAAATCTTTTAACAGATCCAACAATGTTCTCAGCAGTGAGATACTCAAAATAAAAGGTAGATGAATAACATCTAAGTAATTGGCATTTAGGGTTGCGACATTTCAAAATGAATGGACGACAAAATTTTAAAGTAAAGGGGGCGCGTGAAATTTAAATGGTAGATTACAGCGATTAAATAATAGGGTATTTAAGGTGGCGAGATTAGGAATGTAAATAGGCAGCAAAATTTCAAAGTAAATGGCGTAGCAAAATTTCGAATAATAGATGGGCAGCGACCAGATAGTAAGCATTTGGGCGGTGAGATTAAGAAAATGAGGGGGCGATTTAGAAGTGTAGGGGTGACAAGATTTTAAAAGGCAGATAAGCAACTCATAATCGGAAAAGAAAATATTTTAAACGATAATGAGTAAAATAATAATTATTTTAAGAATATATATGTATTGATTACAAGAAAGAAAAAAATCAATAAAGATATGGTATTTTTTATTATTTGATTTTAAAAAATATTTTTTAAATAATTAAATAGTAATATTATTATTTCACCGGTAATAATGTAAAAATATTAATTTTTTAAACAATTAGAATCAGTCTTCTTAGAATATTTTGAGTATTTATTGAGTGTTATCCAATAATAATTAAAAAAAATTGATTTATAGCTTATCATACATTAAAAAAAATATGAAACAAAGTTTGTTTAAAAAAATCATAACAAATTATATATATTTTTTTAATTTAAAAAATCACTTTAAGATCTACACCGACCCAACTCTAACATCACTCTCAAAATAATAATAATAATAATAATAATAATATAAAATAAAATTCTAATTATGAATAGTGTTTTGGCGTTCAGACGATTATTAACTTTCCCTTTAAATAAAATACACACAACTCCCTCACAAGGGACACTGTTAAATCAAACGTGGTACACGAGGATACGTCTTATTCCTAACATCAAATTCCATTGCCGCCCAACGCTTACATCCACATATTTTTAAATTACGAAGGAATTATTTCACATGCAATATTGTGCAACGAAATTGACAATACGGCGAGTTGATGAGATATATTATTATTATACATTTTGATAAATATAATATTTTATTTATTTATTTATATTAATTAATTTTTATAAAAAAATAGATAGATAAATTTATAAAAAACACAGAAAGAATCTAGTCCTCATTTCTCTCTAAGTCGCCTTCCGTCGAGTGCATAACAGGACCCAGTCTTCCTCTCACATTCCCATTCACATGCAATTCTGTATTATTTAATATTCTTCTCACATCTTTCAATCTTTTGAAAAATATTTTTAATTTAAGCGTTAAAAGATAAATCAAAAAGTGAGTCCCGTAAATTATTTGATATCTTGTTTGTTTAGGTTAACGATAATGGAGATTGAACCTACTCCAATTTGACTTACAGCAAAAGATAGAATGACTCACTAATCTGTATCACAACCTAAAAATTAGAGACGCATCAAATAGATAGATAGATAAATTTATATTATGTTAGTATAGAATATCTAGGTAATAATTAAGTGGTGTTGCAAAAATCTTTATAATTAATGCACTATTAAAGTCGCTAAAACGACGAGTCATGGCATGCTGTTCATCAGTTACTACAACTACCAGCCTTTGCGTCTCGTTCTTTGTTCCTTTAGTTAGTTGCACAGCGAGTTATATTATTACTTGAAGTTATTTTGCCTTTTAAATATTTATAGAACCCAAATTGGATATAAGCAAAATATTTAATATATAATCATTAAATGACTTATATTTAATATATGAGTAAAATATCCATTCACAAGGACAAGCCAATTACCATATTTTATTATTGATTTTTATATAAATCATATAATTTTAAATCTTCAATACTAATAGTTATTGAAATGACTTAATTATAATATTGTATAATTTTATTATTCTCTTTGGCCTAAATAATAAACCCATCCTATTCATTATTCAGTAAATTTTGATGGTTAGAAATTGAATTCTATGTAATTTTTAATTTATTAGGTGTAAATAAACCGGTCTAATTTAAAATTGAAGTGAGATCCAAGTATCAGTAGCCCAGATGATGAAGTATAAAATATGGTGAGTAAACTGAACAATAGTTCTATAGGATATTAATTAAAATATTCAATCATAATAAATAGTTGATGAAAATTAAAGAATAATAATGAACTAATAAATAACCTAATTAAAAAACAGTCGAAACAATTATCGCTATTAATAATCAGACGATTTTCTCATTAAATTTAAACGATAATTATATACCAAGAATAAAACTCCTCAACAACTGTCTTGAAATGTTTTTCAATATAAATAATGGTTTAAGAGATAATAGGACGGATAGAAATTCTGACTATAAATATAATTTTTATCGAATTAATAGGAAGAGAGAAAAAGACATTCAAACAAACTAGTGCACCTAAGAGGAGTAAAATCCTCCAAATTCATACCCATCCCTATTTATTTTCAATTTCAGCATCTATTTTATTTTTGTATCGTTCAATTTTAGAAAAAAATTATTGATTTAAGTATCGAAGAATATATTGAAGAGTAAATTTCATATGTCTTTTACCTCTTATTTATTTTATTATAGTATGTAAGATAAGAGTTTACGAACACAAAGATCAGATCCAATCCACTTAAAAAAAAATTCTAAATTTTTTAATTCGTATGCTAATTTAAATTGATAGAACGTATCATAATTCAATTTAAATAAAATTCATGGTTATTTTTATCTAAAAAATTACATTTTAATAGTATAGACATAATTTATAATTAACTGATTATACACTCTGCCTGTAAAACTTTTAATTTACAATTTATTAATACAATTTAGCTAATGTACAAAAATAAATTTAATTTTAAGTAAAAGGGAAAATAATTTAAATTTAAATGTAATATTATTATTGGCTTGGATATTTCCAGAAATTCCGACACAGGGATGCCAGGCGCATGACCCCCAAACAAAAGTAAATGGCAGACAGGACCTACACTCTTCCAAGCAGTCAACGTCAGCGATGGCCCACCTTACGTGTCTCTTATCACGGAAGTACACGTGTCATTCTTTTATAAATTGGGAGGCGCAATGCCTAGCTGTATTGTCAGGGTGTAGTGGTCCCACTCGCCCTCAACCTTATCATAATTCCCGCCAATCACTTTTTGACCACACGATAGTTCTTGTAAAATCAGCTACATTTTACTGTATGTTTTAAATTTTTTAACCGTCTAATTTAAAAAAAAATATTTTTAAAAAAATTCAGAATAATTAATTTTAATTAATTTTAAAATAATTTTTTGGGGGGTAAATCTAACAAGGATATTTTTAAAATATTCTTTAATTATTATTAAAATATTTTTAATAACACAATATTTCATATTTATTTATAATAATAAATTCATATGATATTTTATTATTCAAAATATCTAAAAAATGGTCAAAATAAGCCTAAAAAATGAGAAACCCATTATGTCTCATCATCTATAATTTCATTACAATCAATTTTTTATACGTGGGTAGGGGATATGGGCTCATTTATCATTATAATTTTCTTATTTTTTTTAAAAAAAATTATCTATTTATATATAAAAAATCAATTATTAAAAAAAATAAATTGTGCTGAAGATATTTATGATGGGGGATCACTGTTAGCCCGTGGAATCCCGATGTAAGTGAAGCAGCCAGAACCAAACAGTCAATACTCTGTCGATTTACCCTACAAAATTCTCATTCACTGATTTGATAATCGCAACCGGCTATAGCCGGTCTGGGCAACTCAATCCCATTCCAGCAGTATTTAATGGTCTCACATGAGAGTGAATGTGCGATACTTTCAGTTGAGGCTTCCCCATCACTGTGATTCGGCGCAACTTTCGACGAGCAGCTGAGGCGAAAATGCCGATCAACCAGATCGCCGTCGGTGGCGTGCAAGAGACCTACCAACCGGGGGTGCTCAAGGCGGCGCTGGCGGAGTTCATTAGCGCGCTGATATTTGTGTTCGCCGGCGAGGGATCGGGCATGGCCTTCAACTATGTGACCGACAACGGGTCAACGACTGTGGCTGGCTTAATCCAGGCGGCGTTAGCCCATGGATTTGGCCTGTTCATCGGAGTGGCGGTGTCGGCTAACATCTCCGGCGGACATGTTAACCCTGCTGTAACGTTTGGCGCCTTCCTCGGTGGCCATATTACTCTCGTCCGCGGCATCTATTACTGGATCGCTCAGTGCCTTGGCTCCACTGTGGCCTGCTTGCTCCTAAAATTCAGTACCGGTGGCTTGGTAAGCCTCTTCCCTTTTCATTCTCTCCCCAATGTCGAGCTTTTACTGAAATCAAGCCCTTATAAGACGAATTTTGGCGAACGTAAGATGCAATTTTGAAAGAGGATTTTAAATAAACACCACTCTCTTTATGATCATCTATACGTCTATTTTTGCGTAGATCGGTAGCTGTCGATGGATCAAAGTGTCTTAATTTTTTCTAAAACGTATTCCTTATGAATGTCAGTCCTGTCCACGAAGTTGTTGACATACGTGGGGTCCGGAGGATCGATGTTGATCCAGAGTTTTCAGTTTTTAACCATTAATAGAAAAGCAAAAATGGACTAGACGATCGAAAAATGACGTAAGAAATTTGATTTGTGCAGACGACATCGGCGTTCTCGCTGTCTTCAGGGGTGAGCGTATGGAACGCGTTGGTGCTGGAGATCGTCATGACCTTCGGTCTCGTCTACACGGTGTACGCGACCGCGCTCGACCCGAAGAAGGGGAATCTGGGAATCATCGCGCCCATAGCCATCGGGTTCATCGTGGGGGCGAATATTTTAGCCGGCGGTGCTTTTGATGGGGCCTCCATGAACCCAGCTGTCTCCTTCGGCCCGGCTTTAGTTAGCTGGACCTGGACCCACCACTGGGTCTACTGGGTCGGCCCGCTCATCGGCGGCGGGATTGCTGCTATTGTCTACGATTTCTTCTTCTACAGCACCCATGAACCCATTCCCCCCGAGCCATGACTCAGCATGATCGTCGAATAAAAAAAAAACTTAAAAAAAATTTTTTTTGTTCGAAGTGTTTGGTAGACTGGATCCACCATTGTCATCATTATCAATTTAATCTGTGTACCCATTTGTATTTATTTTCGATTGCTTTTAATTTTTCAAGGTATTCACGTTTGATTGTAAATCATGTCGTTTGGCACAATCATAAAATTGCTCTATGGTAACTTTGAGGTGGGGAGATTTAAATGACGGATCAAGTTTCTTTGTAACCTAAGATAAGGATGAGTATATTTAATACTCCCCTAACCTCAAATGAAGAGCTTGTTGTATTGAATCGTTTTTTATTAAGTTTTGATTTGTTTCTAATTTGAATAAATTTTTTGTCGGTCCAATTGTTCTTTATTAGCTTTATAAATGAGAAAATTACATCTTTGTGGAGGGGTGTGTAATTAAAATATTGTGTATAAATAGTCTAATAGATGTAATAATATACGTATTATAGTAAATATTTAGATAATTATAAATAAATATGATAGGTCCGTCATTTTGAGTTGACTCGTATGTCAAAGCTCACGGTGAAGAGGATGTCAGAAAATCTTAATTCAAGAAAAGTGCCCATAAGTAGCAGGGGTAGGTGCAAAATCTAAATGGCATCCCAACCAACCCAATTGGCTCAATCAATATTGCTCACGATTTTTTTTTCTGTACATTGAAAGAATTTATAATAATTGGTCAGAACTATCTGACAAATATGTCAAAAATATTCGCCCAAGTAGGGACGATTGTTTCCAAAATGATAACGGTCATAATTGCAATAAAAAAATTGCATAGAAAAAGAAAATGATAACCGCCAACAGTATTAATGGGTAGGAAAGGCATCTATAATTGCATAATCATTCGTGAAAAAGAAAACTACCATTTACGGCCCCTTAGGATTATTTGCATAGCTCGACAATCCCGCGTGGGACAGCTATCCAGCATTAACGCCCAAGCTAGGCTAAATCGTCTTCGTCACTTATAAGCACCTCTCTTCATCAGTGGAGAAAAGGGAAGTTCTGGTAGCAAAAAAGTCTAGAACACAGAGAAACTCGAAGAGAGGAAGCGACAGAGATGAAGGGTGATTTACGTCCATGATTTTGTGGAAATGACAAGAAACTCCCCAATGCTCTCGAGTCTATGGACTCCTAGTGCAATTTCTCTTTTTTGCTCTCTTAAACCGCTCCTTGTTGAGCGCATCAGTTGGAGCCAAGTCTTTTGCTAGCCCTTTACGGTGATCGCCAATAACAATCTCGTCAAAGGCCCGCATAGCCAAAAACAAGAAAGAAAATTACGTGAAAATTCTCCATCTCTCTCTCTCTAAGTTGTCCCATTGCCGGACGCGCCTCAAAGCTGTCCATCGATTGGGTGCATCTTTAAATGCCCCACAGTCATATATACCTTTAAACCATTCCCTGCTAAGCACACAAAACGCTTAATTCCTAGGAAATATGCATCCAAGCATTATTTTTTATCATCGTATCTTTCTATTTTCTCAAAAAAACTACTGATTTGAGCGTTAGTAGATAAATTGGAGAGTAAGTCTTACGAATCTTTTGATCTCTTATTTTTAGTTGTATTATGTAGGGTCCAGATTTGAAGAGATAGGAATCGGGACGGCTTTAATTTGACCCGATGCGGAAGATTGAGTAGCTCTATAATTTGTATAATAAATCAAATCTATGCACGCATCAAAATATAATGTAACAAATTAGCGAGAAAGGTCGAACAAGTAAAATAAGAAGTTCATGCAACGTTAGTGAAAAGGGGTGAATTAGTAATTTGGTGGGAATTAGGGTTGAGAAACAAAGTAAAAAAATCTAAAAATTGTTTCTTAATTATAAAAAAAAAAAATTGCTTAAAAAATCTGTCCAAAGTAAAAAAAAAAATAATTAAAATCTTATTACGGTTAAAAATTTAATAAAATTGCTAAGCATTTGTCTGTAAATATAAAAATAACATTAGTTTAGTCCAAATTTATTAATTATTTACTTTTTAGATAAATTCAAAAAAACACTTAATTACATTTTTATTAACATATTGATAGAAACAACATAATATTTAGTTATAAAAATAATTAAAAATTTTATTAAAACCCTAAAACTTAACCATAAACCTCTATTTCATTCCCTCCAAACAAACCCTTAACCTCATATTTGAACAAGCAATTTACATTCACTGGCGAGTTGGAATGGATTTGATTTTGGAAATCGTCGTCATCGTCGTCGTCGTCAAGCTGTTTGGAATTGAAACCCATGGCTCAACAGCGCCCCTTTAATCCACATCTTCATCTCTGAGAGGCTCGTATCTCCCCGCCTTTCTTTGTCAACCTGCTACCATTTTTTTTTTTTTAAAAAAAAAAAAACCCCATTATTAGTGCAAGTTTGGAGGTGGATTTTTGAAAAATATTTAAATCAAAACTAGTAAAAAATACATATTAACTTATAAATCACATTGATAGCTTTGTTTTTTTTTTTTTTTTTTGAAAAAATAACGAGCACAAATTAAAGAAAAACAAATGGTATAAAAAGAAGAAAAAAAATGGCTACTCACAATCAATGTGGAAGTGAATATGAAACTGTCAGGAGCCGTGGTTAAGTTAGAACTCTGAACCAGAAAATTGGTGAGGGACTCGAGTGCCCTGTACAGAGACACCGCCACCCCTTGTCCCTTGCTGCTCACCACTCTCACGTAGAACTCTCTTTCCCCTACTTGAGACACCGCCACCTGCACATTTCAATCGAGATTCACTGATAGAATTGCCATATAAATTTACAAGTTCTCTTCTTTCAATAGGATAAAGTGTGACTATAAGACAAAAGGAGTTATTATGCATGGACTAAGTGTTGGTGTCCAAATGTGCTGTTGGTTAACAAAAGGCAAAGGTTCACACACACGAACAGCAAAGTAAAATGGAAGAAGAAAAATAAATATAAAAAATTTTACGTGAAAAACCCTTTTAAACTAAGGAAAAAGTCACAGGACACTGAGTCCATAAATAAATCCGCTATATGAAATTTGGTTACACAAGCCCAAACGACAATGCAAGTCCTTGAGGCAGAAATGAAGAATAAAGCACAAGTAACAACACATTTTGTGTTTTTCTTCTCATTGATCTCTTTTCTTCAACTCTTCCTCTCCTCTAACAACACTTACACGTTGCTTCTTTATCTCATATATTGAATACTATATCAATATATATACACATATATACATATATATATAGACGAGCAGAGAGACCACCAACCACCCTAACTGCATGGTGGTTGGTGTATAACTCCCAAGGCCTGCAATAGCAGGTACATGCCCTGCCCTGCCAGCGGCGCATGCATGTGTTGCAGGTCGGCATACCGACGTCCTTCAACTACCAAATATGTTAGGTCAATTGTACGTCTACTGTAGATAATAGCCTTGCAAGATATCCATTTTCAGTCGGTTAACGCCCGTTGACCATCTTCTTCTTATGCCAAATATTTTTCACATAGTCCACGGATGTTTAGTGTAGGAATCCGCGGACCTCAGCCTCACAAGGTCCTCGTGCATTCTCGAAGTCCTTGGACCATCAGGATTTCCACACGGGAATGACCACTAACAAATTTTTTTTCAGATCGTGAGAAAGTAATATCTGTCAGCTCAATCAGATTGTAGCAAGCCTCATTTTACGCTTTAGTAAAAATCTTCGTTAACATTTCTACGCCATTTTTATCTGATCATACCTTCTCTACTGTTAGCCACCCTTTATTAATAACATCTCTCACCCAATGATATCGAACGTCAATGTGCTTCGATCTCGAATGAAATGAATAGTTCCTACATAAATGTATAACACTTCAACTGTCATAGAGTATCATATATTTCTCTTACCTTAAGTCAAATTCTTGGATGAACCTTTTCATCTATAATGTCTCCTTACTGGCTTCGGTCACAGCAATGAACTCGGCCTCTATAATAGAAAGGGCGACACACTTTTACAACTTAGATTGCCAAGAGATTGCTCCTCCAACAAATTTTACCAAGTACCCTGATGTGAATTTTCGAAAGTCAATGTCCCTAACTATATTCGCGTCTGTATAGCTGACCAACTGGAGTTTCTCTTCTCCAAAATACAGACACATCTTTGAAATTTTTCGAAGATATTTGAGAATCCACTTCATAGCAGATCAATACTCCATCCCTGAATTAGAGAAAAATCTACTGACAGTACCAACCGTATGAGTAATGTTCGGCATTGTACACACGGTCGCGTACATCAGGCTACCAACGGCCGATGAATAAGGTATTCTTCTAATGTAGGTTTTCTCTGTATCCGAAGATGAATACTGTTTCTTGCTTAACCCGAAGTGGTTAGCTAGTGGGGTGCTCACTGGCTTGGACTTTTTCATATTAAAGCACCGTAACACCTTTTCAATGTAACTCTCTTGGGACAATCAGAGTTTCTTGTTCTTTTGGTCATGAAATATTCTGATCTGCGCAAAGACGCAACGGTCAGAAGTGGTCTTTTGGAATCCTTATCCAAACATGACAGACTCAAATTTCTTATACCACTGTCTTGGAGCTTGTTTTAATCTGTATAAACTCTTTCTCAGACAACAGACCAATCCTTCCTTTCTATTGACTTCGAACCTCTTTGGTTGTTCCATGTAAATTTCTTCTTCAAGGTCACCGTGGAGGAATGCTGTCTGAATATTCAGTTACTCTATCTCTAAATTCAAGACAGCTGCCAAGCTAAGCACAACAAGGATCGAGAACATTTTTACCACAAGCGCAAAGATTTTATTAAAATCTACACCTTTACGCTGATTGAAATCTTTCACTACCTTGACTGCATAGTATCCTCGGATATTTTTAATCGGAAGACCCATTCATTCTTTAGAGTTTTCTTTCCCTTAGAAAGTTTAGCCAAATCAAAAGTATAATTATCATAGAGAGAGCTCATTTCATATTTCATGACTTTCAGCTATCTCTTATTATTCTCGTCCATAACCACTTCAAATGTCTCAGGCTCTCCAACATTAGTGAGCGGGATATACTCACTAGGAGACAGATGGACGGACGAGCGTCTTTCTCTCAAAAATCGTCGCACTGGAACCTCCTCAACCTGTTGAGGAATTATTTCATTCTAGTCTTCGTCAAGTGTCGTATCCGTCTCACGATTATTCTCGGCCACTTCAGGATCATTGTCCTCGTCTTTTACGGACTCTGATCGGACAACTTTAACACTTACCTTATCCGTCCAAATAATATCAGACTTGGTCTTCTTGCCAAGGTCATCAATAGTCCCATCCTCAATAAAAGTCATATCCCTTGATCAAACGAGTCTTTTCTCAACAGGATCATAAAATTTATAGTTTAGTTCGTCTTCCCCATAGCCCAGAAATACGCATTGCTTCATTTTTTGTTCCAATTTGCTCATTTTATCTCTTAGAATATGAATATAGGCTTTCCATCCAAACACCGTTAGGTGGTTATAAGAGGGCTCCTTACCCGACCATATTTTCTCTGGCACCTCACCTTTCAATGATTTATTGGGCGACCTATTAATGATATAGGCCGCGGTCTTTAATGTTTCTGCCTAGAAGAAATTGGACAATTTCGCCTCAGAGAGCATACACCTCACCCTTTCCAGTAGTGTACGATTCATCCGCTCAGTCACTACATTCAGTTGTGGCATTTTTTGATGGTATCTTCTGATGACTGATGCCATAAAATCTACAGTAGGTATCAAAAGACCCAATATACTCCTCTCCATTATCACTACAAATGGTCTTTGATTTCTTCCCCGTTTGACATTCCACAGGAGTACAAAATTGCTCAAACATACCGAAAACTTGGTCCTTGGTCTTCAGTGGGTAAACCCACAACTTTCTAAAGCAATGGTCAATAAAGGAATCGGAGTATTCGGTTCCATCAAAGGACTTCGCCTTAAATGGTCTGTACATATCAGTGTAGACGAGATCAAGCATATCAGCGTTTACAAAAGACAGTTTGCATGGAACGAGACTCTACACTACTTTTCGGTCATGCAATGAGGACACATCCTTTGACCATCTTCCTTAAACTCTGGGATGAGGCCCTTTTCTAGCCAGATGACATAGTCTATATTCACTTATGTGGCCCAACTTTCAGTACCACAGGTCCTCAGACTCCTTATTGGTGATGAAATTTACATCCCCGACCATTGCACAAGCTTTCATCATGTACAGGTCGGAAAACTTTTTTCCTCGTGCTACAACCAGAGATCTTGTTGTCAACTTCCATTCACCTTCACTGAAAGTATTACAGTAACCTTTATCATCCGATCGACCGGTTGAAATAATGTTTAGTCAGATATCAAGGATATGATGAACATCCTTCAGTATCAGTTTCATCCCATTGTTGGTGACAAGCACAACATCACCTCTCCTAATAATTGTAGATGTTTCCCTCATTTTTCATTCTTATCACTCCAAAGTCTCCTAGAGTATAAGAGGTGAACAATCCTCTTCTAGATGTGGCATGCAGAGAGACACCAGAATCAATCATCGAATCGGACTCATGGTCCGTCAGACTTGTCACGTTTTCTTCACATGTCAATAAGAGATCGTCTCCTATGACCACAGAAATCGAGAACTTTTCCTCTCCTCATCCTCTCTCTGCTTCCTCTTTCTTTGCGTTTTCTCGCTTCCACTTGAAGTAATTTTTTTTGGATGTGTCCATTTTTACCACAGCGGTGGCATTCAATATTTTTATATTTTGATCAAGACTTGCTGCGGTCTTTCTCTCCAGGTTTCTGGCCGCGTCCTCTACTTTTTCTCCTTAACTTGGTCACAAGTACCTCGGATTGTGAAGATGTTGTGACCCCCTTGACTCATTCATGAATAAGGATGTAATGATTTCGTCCAATTTAAGCGTGTATTTTTCAAACAGTAAGGTGGTGACGATGTGGTCATAAGAAATTGGTAGAGAGGCCAGCAGTACCAACGCCTTGTCCTCTTTCTTGATCTCTTCATCAAGAGCTACCATCTGCGCCACGATCCGATTAAAATCGTCCAAATACTTCTCAAAGTTACCACATTCTGATAACCGCAGGTCATAGAACTATTTCTTTATATGTAATTTGGTTGTCAAGGATTTGGACATATCTACTCTTCAACTTTTCCAAAACCTTTGTCGGGTCTGTCAAACCGAGAATCTCCTGGAGAATATTATCCACCAAGTATAACTTGATGAAACAGTTAGCAATGTTTCTTTTATCTTGCTATTCGTCCTCGGTCAGGCTCACTAGCTTCTCCTCCTTCTTCAAGGTCTTTACTGTTCCTTCTCTAGTTAAAATATTATTTACCCTCTCTTACCAGAGGATAAAATTGTCTTAACCGTTGAACTGCTCCATACTAAACGGCAAGTTCTTCAAAGATGATGATGACGCCATTAGAATAGAATTCTCAACTGGTCTCTGATGCCATTTGTTGGTGTCCAAATATACGGTTGGACAACAAAAGGCACAGGTTCACACACAAGAACAACAAAGTAAAATGAAAGAAAAAAATGAACATCAAAAATTTTACGTCGAAAATCTTTCTAAACTAAGAAAAAAATTACTGGAAACAGAGTTCACAAATAAATCTACCATATGAGATTTGGTTATACAAATCCACACGGCAATGCAAGTCCTTAAGGCGAAAACAAAAAACAAAATACCAGTAACAACACACTTTGTATTTTTCTTCTCACTGCTTCTCTTTTCTTCCACTTTTTCCTCTTCTAACAACACTTATACTTATACGTTGCTTTTCTTTCTCATATATTGAATACTATATCAATATACACACACACACACACACACACACATATATATATATAGACGAGTAGGGAGACCACCAACCACCCTGGCTGCATGGTGGTTTGTGCACGACTCCCAAGGCCTACAACAGTAGGTAAATGCCCTGCCCTGGAGGCGGCGCATGCATGTGTTGCAGTTGGCATGCTGACGCCCTTCAAGTATCAAATATAGTAAGTCAACTGTACGTTTACTGTAAATGATAACATTGCAGGATATCCATTTTCAATTGGTTAACGCCCGTTGACCATCTTCTTTTTGCACCAAAGACTCTTCACATAGTTCATGGATATTCAGTGCAGAAGTTCGCGGACCTCAACCTCACAAGATCTTCGTGCATTCTTGAAGTTTTTCGACCATCAGGACTTTCAAACGAAAGTAACCCCCAATACTAAGGACTTTCTTATATCGATCTCTTTACTGATTTCAGTGTCGAAAGATTACCCCTAAGGGACAACCCCAGAGAGCTTACACTTCTATGCTTAATGGCATAAGTGTTTGCCACTATCGGCAACCAATCACGACGGTGTGTTACAGTTCTTTCTAGCATGAGGAATCTCTTTCCCAAAAATAACAAAGAAATAGGAGTGTCATGGGTGGTTACCACCCTCTTCCACTACTATATTTAATTTAGGCTAATATAGCTGCTGGTTCAGTCAATTTGAAGCCCGATTCAAGACTGGTTCTATAGTTACAAATTCAATATCAGCATGGATGCTGTTAGCTAGTTTAGTGGCTATTTAGAGACCCGGTTCAGTTGTCAATTTTGTGGGTTGGTCTTTTTTGGTTGATGGAATGTTAGCCATTGTCAATTGTTACAAATAGTGGGAGTTTTTCGTTGAGAAATAATGTACATTTTTCAAACTTAAACTATTGGGTTGTAAACAAGATATTCACTTATGGTGATAACTCCCCAAATCAAGTAAGTCATCTTAGATATGGAAAAGTGATTCGACCTTCATCTAAGATACTTAAGTAAATATATTTCATGTGATTTTATTTTTTTGAACTTAGAATTATTCATATTATTCTTGATATATAAAGAAAAGAATGATCATTGACAATTTAAGAAAGACAAACTAAAATCAATATAATTTTACCTGTATAATTATTCTGCACATAGCAGCATGGGCATTGCTGTCAGAAACTATAGTCGTTATCGAGTTTTCATGAACGATACCGGCCTTGCATTTGTTGCCAGCTTCACTAATAGATGATTGGAGCTCTGCAATTTCAGCTTTTAGCTTCTTAGCTTGCGCTTGTAGCTCTTTCACATACAACACTGCATCGCCAATGATCGACGCCCTATCCATCTGTACAGAAGGTTGCAGCTTTCGGGTTATAATAAGACAATCTTACTTTTCACTAAATTATACAAGAGAAAAAGAAGAAAAGCTTTGTAGCACTGACAGAATTATTGCCATACAACATTATTGTCATGAGTTGAAGTATAGAATTAACCTTTCATGTAATACGAAATAAGACAATAAATAATACATTAAAAGTGGGCTACTATCCCTTTTACAGATCCTGTATAAAAAACAAAGTTGCAGTATTATACTCACAGACCTTAGTTATGTTAGGAACCAAGGCGCGCAAAGCATAGAGCTTCTCCTTCATTCGACCCCTCCTCCTGCGCTCGGAAATCAAAGTTCTTGATCGGTCGACGACTTTTTCCTTCTTCGACACAGCCACACCATTCTCTTCTGCTCCTCCTCCTCCTCCCTCTCCTTCCTCCATGCCCATAGAAACAGTGGGTGAAGCGAAATGGAACAGATCCCCTATCGCTGGGGTGGTCATACCAGTAAAAAACTGCAGGTTTTCCTCCATGTTTTCGCAGATGGAGTTTTCTGATCTGAGGAGGTCAATCAGGTGATCAAAGTTCATCTCTCCGAGCAGCAGCAGCTCATCGTTCATGCCCAACTCATTTGTTGCACCATCTGATGAAGAAAGCTGATAATCAATAATTTTGTTCATGGTTTTTAGTCAGCTGGGGAGGGGGAAGAAAGCTAGCTAATTGATCGAGACAGAAAGAAAGATTGACTTGCTATAAATAATCGTAGTTGGAGTTGAAGAGAGTGATTATTTGACCTTTGGTGTGAAAGGAATCAAGCAGACGTTTGATCTTCGGTGTGAAATGAATCATTTGAGACTCCTCGTATAATATTTAAGCTAATTTTTATAGGTTAATTTTGGAGGAATTTACGAATTATAGCTTTCTCAGAAAATTTTATAAAGATTGTTCAAATATTTTAAAGACGTTTTCAAAAATTTAATCTAATTCCAATTTAGAAGCTTCTTGAAAGATCCACACACCTTAAAAATTAAGAAATAATATTAGAAAAATATATTTAGATATTTATAAATTATTTTTAAGTGACGGGATATTTTATTTATTTATTTATTTATATTAATAAATTTTTAAAAAATTAAATAGATAAATTAAATATCATTATATTAATAATTATTCCAAAAAATATTACCTCAATATTTTTCAAATTATATCTATAATTTTTCAATAAGGAAATAATTGTATTAAAATATAAAAAAATTGTACAATCAATGTCTCCAAAAAAAAAAGGACTCAATACTATGTAATTAAAAAATAAAAAAGCAACTCTACATGCCTTATTTCCTATAAATTAATCAAATGATTAGTGTGGACATTATGAACAATGTCACTTGATGTCATTCTTATACCATTGATTAAATAAACTAAGCAAAACACTATTACACTTGAATCGGTGCAAATAACAGAGTTATTAATACCGTGCATAAATATATTGGTTGGTAAGACAATCTTAAGTTATATTTTGTAAACACATAAATTACAGATATATTAATCAGTGTAAATAATTTTCTTTCTTTTGGTATAAATACAGGTGATTCATATATCGGATCTAAGGGCACTCTACTGCGTCTCTATCCATTGTGCGTCTATTGCATAATACATATGTGATGACCCTTAGATTTTTAGGGTTTAATGATTCACATT
This sequence comes from Nepenthes gracilis, assembly GCA_033239525.1. Classification (NCBI taxonomy): domain Eukaryota; kingdom Viridiplantae; phylum Streptophyta; class Magnoliopsida; order Caryophyllales; family Nepenthaceae; genus Nepenthes; species Nepenthes gracilis. The sequence goes on from BSYO01000011.1 coordinate 16,265,002, forward strand.
TTATAATTAAAAAAAATTAAAAGATATATATATATATATAGTTGCTTTTATGATTCTTTTCATAATATTTTGATATAAAATACTCATATTATAAAAAAAATAATACAAAAATTATAATCCTTTATATATATCTTTTTTATTTTTAAAAAATATATAAGTTTATAACTTTTAAATTCTTATCCAATTGCTCAGAATCAGTAAAAAATTGACTCTATCATTAAGAACAATGGAGCCTCACCCGTTCCTTAGCCTATCGTGTTGCACTTCTCGTTAGCGGTAGGTTTTGTGTTCTACCCATGTATTTAGTAACCCTTTAAAAATGGTGATCATCTTATCAGTTATTAGTATCAGCTCACTTTGTTTTTCATCTAATAATCTACCGACTGATGCAAAATCTTAACTGTTGGTCAGCAACCATGATTCGAGAAAATCTTTTCAGCCTCGGTTATACTTTTGAAATGTCTACATAATTTCTTTAAAATTATCCTAACTAATTTGGTCTCTTATAAAATGATAGTTGGCTCAAATCAATGACCATTTTATTCTTAAATACACGAGACAGGTGGGAATAAGAATCCTACTCAGCGAAACATCTTTTTTTGTCAATTTATTTTATAATTTTTATTATAAATTTTATAAAAAAAATAAAAAAATAAAAAAATTATGCTTCGCGGGGTAAAATCCTTGGGAGCCAGGTAGGTGGTCTTTCAACAAGGGTGGGACCATGCACTGTTGTGGCATGGGGCTTGACATTGTGAGGCCTTAGAATAATAAAGGCCCAATACCAATTTTGTTTTCATGGGTCAAAATGAACTTTTTTCTGATTATTATTTTAAAAACTTTAATTATTATGCCATTATCAATAATTTGGTCTACTATGGAAAGTTTATTAAAAAGATTAATATTATTTATATATTTAATTATATACTTAATTATATTAGAATTATTAAAAGTAGAGATGGATCCCACCCTATTTTAATTTTCAATCTCTCAATTATTGCTCTTTCTGTCTCCAAAATAATAATTTTAGTATAAATAGATATATAAATAATATTAATCCGTCAAAAATACACATCACGGGGATATTTATTATTAAAAGTTTTTTTTTCAGAAGCATTTTTAGGATAATTTTCAAAGTTTTAGTTAAAAATGTTTTATAAATTCATAATGATTTACTGATATTTTAAATTTATTTCAAAAATAATATCAAATAGGTCCTAAACTAATGTCCCAAGGATGGTATTTAATTTAATTATAAAAAAAGGAGTATACATAATGGGGTGGTCCATGACTTCCGTGGTTGTTTAAGCCCTAGAGTAAGGCTTACATCAATTAGCCTAGTTGCAAAATTAATGAAATTAGTGATAACTTTTTCAAGTTTTTTTTATATTTTTTTAAAAAATATTTGGAATTTTATTTTTTAAAATTTTATTATCAATTTTTATAATAGTGATAAATTTGGATCCACCTATTTGATTTAATATTATCTTAATAAGTTGAATTTATCTAAATGTTGTTATGTCAAAATATCTTATAAGAAAACTGTCTATACAATAATTCACTTTGAAATCCCTTCGGATTGAATCTTGATTACTGATTCAGATCAATTCGCCACATATATATGTATATTTATTTATATATTTTTCTCAAAGCTGAAAAGTATATAGTTTTATTAAGTTGATAAATTATTAAAAAATATCTTTGATCGTGTCAAATTTATTTAGTCATTTAAAAATATAATAATTATATATCATATCGTAAGATTCTTATGGCTATTAATTGGTACAAATAAGTAATATGTTACAATAACTATATTGTATAGCTTTAAGTGTTTTCAAAAAATATATTTTTTTTAGCCGCATAGTTCTTGTATTCTACTCGTTAGAACAATAAGGGATTTTATTAGGGATAGAATAATGTGAATTTTATATGATTTTGTGAGAACAATTACATTAATGTTGGACCCACCAAATCATGGACACTTGGTGCAACTGCAACTATAAGGTATCGTGCATACTTGCTTTCTTGGTCTTCCAAATTACAGCTAGCTATTTGTGTGTTTGTTCTATAACTATATTTATATAGGTTGCGATTGTATTAGTATCAGCTATATGAAGTTATAAGTATTAGTATCGAACATGTACAATTTTGTTTCTGGATTAAAACATGCCATAAAAATATTAATTGACATATCGTAATTTTATCATGGTATTAAAAATTGTCTAATATATATCAACTACTATTTCATTTCATATCTATAACTAAATGGACAATCCTATGCATAGAGCTTCTGGTAAGCATGGGGGCTAGGGAAGGGTCGTACCACATTGAATTTATTATAAGCAGCCTTATCTTACACAAAGTAAGATACAACTTTTATAATTTAAACCTGTAATCATCAGATTATATAGTAAAATTTGCCATTACTTCTAGGCTTTTCTTTAAATTGTTCTTCAAATTTGTGTTTGTTCTGTAACTATTTTTGTTGAACCATCAAATTGTTTCAAATAAATGATCCTATGACTCTTATTTGCAGCTATATGGAATTGAACACTAGTGAATTCAATCTTGGGGAAGCCATTGATGCAATCATGAGCCAGGTAATGGCGTTAAGTCAAGAACAGCAGGTGCCAGTCATTCATGATTCAACACATGAAGTGTTTTCGACCTATTTGATTGAAGAAAATTTGAAGCTTCAGCAACTCCTTTCAGATTTCTTGACCAAAGTAGTCCATTTTACACTTGCATTCGGAGGATTATTGATCGTGTTTACTGTACTACCTAGAAAAGAACATTTTGGAAAGAAGATTGAAGTTGTTCATGTTGAGTTTCGATAATTCTGATGTCTTTATTGTCATTTTAATCTTATTTTAGTAAAATTAGATGAATGAGTGTTCTAAATTGTGAATTCAATATCGTACAATGTACCAACTATTTACAAACAGTGGAAAGCCAGAAAGAAAATCCTCATCAATAAAGTGCAGCGAAGAGTTTGAAAATGATTAATGAAAATTATTATTTTATAATTATCGGTAATCTATCATCTAGAAATCTGAAAAATGGATATGAAAATTTTTCATATCTAGTTATAGATATGATGAAGGTCCATGCATAGAAAAACAATCTCTCTACAACTAAAGGGTAAGACTTTATATATTGTAATTGAGTCATAGATGTGATGAAGCTCCATACATAAAAAAAAAATACCATTTCTACAACTAGACAATGAGACTTTATATATATAATCCCTTCTAAACAACATGATGTGGAAGTTTCATCACGATATCACTATTTTTTAAGTGAAGAAAGCTGTGTGCATGAAGCGTTTTACTTCATTATTTTATTTTCCTTTTTTTTGGGGGGGGAGGGGAATGAGGAAGAGGTGCATGAGTCACCCTTTTAGGCTTCTAGCCTAATTGTTTCACTTTGTCTCATTTTCTTTTAATGAGAAAAATTGCAAGACTTGGAAAAGCTGCTAAGGGATAAAGGGACAGAAATTAGATCTTGAATATCTATGATAAAACTAGTCGGGGACAGAAGAGAGTCATAATTGCTAGAGACCAAAAGTTATTGAGTTATGGGTCACTCCCATGTGGGTTCATACCTATTTGACTTGCCAATTAGTGATATGAATGATGAGCATTTCAAAATTGCTAGAAGCTAAGCGCACGCAACGAAGGTTTGAAGTGCTAATTTCGATAGTATCACGCCCGAGACACCACTGAAGCACAATTTCTAGACTGTTGGCATTCGATGAGCGCTTGAGGTGTCACTGAGATGCGATTTCTAGAAGGTGGGCGCTCGATGAGCACCCGAGGCGCCACCGAGGAACATTTTTTACAATATGGGCGCTCACTGAGCACTCGATAGCCGCTCGAACGCCATTTCTAGAAGCACTGCGCTCGAGTTGCGCTTGATTGGCGTTCGAGCGCGGTCAGGAGAATAAAAATGCGGCTGATGTGTGTTAGGGTTAAAATCTCTGCAGTTTGCACACCGTTTTGAGAGAGAAAATAAAAGAGAAAGAAAAGGGAGAAGAGAAAAACTTATACATTCATTTGCGTTCCAAATCAAGTTCCAATCTCCATCGGTCGTGGATATGCCGTTCTTGCTATTGAAAAGAATATTTATTGGATTTCATTTCTTCTCTTTTATCTTGTATTCTCTATTATACGGACTTATTTTGAGACAAGATTGTCTGGCCTTGTATGTGAGGTTTGTGTAATTGAGATATTATTTAGTGGAGATATTTTTTGGACCTTGAGTCCCGTAATTTTTCTTCCTTGTTTAAAAAGGCGTTTTCTACGTAAAAATTGTGCTTTTATCGATTATGTATACTTGTCGTGTATTCTTGTGTATTTCATACTAGAGATATTTTTCGGATCTTAAGTCCCATGATTTTTGTTCCTTGTTTAAAATGAAATTTTTTATGTAAAAAATCGTACTTTTATCGATTGTGTATACTTGCTGTGTGCTTATTGTGCGTTATTATGTATTTTCTTGCGGTTCAAATGGTAGGTTGGGTCCCATTAAGAACAACCCATTTTGTATCTTTCTTGAAAGTTCTGCTTCCTTTTTGTGTTGCAATATTAGAAAAATCTATATGCAATGAATTATATTGATCCCAGCCAAAGAAATTGGAACAAAAAAGTCCATGGTGCTCCCCGTTTGTTGATTGGATGACCCAAGCTGCTAAATTTTAACAGGAAAGAAACCGAAATGGCATTTATGGAAATGAAAATTTCCATGGGTGCTATTTGTTTGTTGGTTGGAGGACCCAAGATGTTAATTTTCAACAAAAAAAAAAAAAAAACTAAAAAGACATATACTGAATTTTGTTTTCTAGAATTTGTACAAATCTCAACCAGCTTCTTCACATCCATTGGTGATATAAAGTAATGCTCATTTCAATACTGAAAAAAGATAGTTTTTGAAATTATAGGATCACTGATCCAACACTTGGGATGTCAGAAGATCTCATCCAATAAATATTTCACCAAAGTCCCAGCATGTTAAGAAAAGGTATCAGCTTATACAGTAGCCACAAGCTTGTGGGGATTATGAACAGCACTGTACAATATCTTACTGGCAAAGAAAGGTCATCTTTTGCTCTCTTCATGGAATTGCCACTAATTCAATAATTTGTAGCAGGCAGAATCTGAAGTCGCCTCAGATTCTTACTTTGCCTGACTCATCAAACATCGTTGGAGATCTAACAGAATTGCTTATAATTTATTGTATTGTGCTATGTGTCACTCACTTTCAGTTTATTTTATGAAAAAGCTTTCTCCCCAAAGATTAATGAATAATGGGCACATCAGAAGCTACAGAAAGAGAGGGGAAGAGACTGCAATACAGGAGTAAGTTCATTCTGCTTAAAAATAAATAAAGAACTTACAAATCTGTGAGGTTTTGTTTTATTTTTTAGTATTTTTTTTTTCTATGTTTGTATATCAATTTTCTTTTCTATTGAGTGTCATTTGAAGACTTAGTTACTTAACTATCTAAGTAGAGGTATAGACAGTTTAAAACCTCATCGAATATATAAAATTTTTAATACTTATAATATTTAGATTATTGTATTAATAGCCACATAAGAGCATTTTTAGGCTATGAATTTTATTGTAGTAATAGCAATATAATTATAAATTGTATTACAACAAACTGATACTTAAGAGAGTTATTGCACATATTCCTCATGCAAAACATGATGTAAAAATTGACACATAAAGGAAAAATTGATGAATTTTCTTTTTTTATCTACTCTTTTTTTTTTTAAATTTTCTTTACTCATTTTAATGTGAAAAGAAGGTTTTTTTTTCTTTTTTCAAAATATCTCACGACCCCTCACCGAAAAAATAAAAATTAAAATTAAGCCTTTGAGTAGCATGAATTGTGGCAACAAGGCATGTAAAAAAAACAAACGATGGAGAGGACAGAAGATGATAGCATTATGGCATTGCAAGAGCGCATGGTATGAGAATTTGGCGCACAAAGAATGGACGAAGCAATTCGCGGTTCACCGGGCGCAGCTTGGTTCAGCGTACCATGCATCGGAGTTTCCTCAGAACCACATACATCATCGGGCGATTCTTCTCTCCTTTTGGTACGGTTGCAGCAGCGCAGTCTGTTGCTGCCTCCCCTCCTCCAATAAGTACCATTTCCTTCGATTCTAAAACCCCGGAAACATGCGGTATCTATCCGTTGATTCCTGTCCCCTGCTTAGTCGATCTCCAAAAGATATCCTTTTCCCACTCCTCCTCTCTTCAATCTGCAAAACCCACTTGTTTTGCTTCGTTTAGTAGTGAATTTCGTGACCTACTTGTCCGTCGGTACCGAAACTCTCGTTGCCCAGAAGAAGCTGAACAGCTTCATATCCAGATTGTGAAACACGGGTTTGGTGGGGACTTATTCTTGGCTAATACTTTGATTAACATATACGTTAGAATTGGCGATTTATATTCAGCGCAGGATGTGTTTGACGAAATGCCTGAAAGGAATACGGTTAGTTGGGCGTGCTTGATGTCAGGTTGTACAAAAAATGGCATGCCTGACGAGGCCTGTGCTCTTTTCAAGGGAATGATCTGTGCGGGTTTTCTCCCTAATCACTACGCATTTGGCAGTGCTCTTCGGGCGTGCCAAGAGTTAGGACCGGATAGCTTTCATTTTGGCAGGCAAATTCATGGTTTAATATCTAAGACACAATTTGCATTCGACGTGGAAGTGAGCAACGTGTTGATGTCAATGTATGGTAGTTGTTGTCTCGAGTCACCTGACTATGCGAGGACCGTATTTGATGGGATACAGGGGAGAAATTCGATTTCATGGAATTCTATTATCTCAGTATACTCCCAGAGAGTAGATGCAGCTACCGCATTTGAGCTCTTCTCAGCCATGCAATATGGAGGTTTGGGGTTCAATTTTATGCCAAATGAGTACACATTTGGTAGCTTAATAAAAGTTGCATCTACTTTTCCTAGTTCCGATATGTGTTTGTTTGAACAATTACTCACTAGCGTGCATAAAAGTGGATTTTTAGGTGATTTGTTTGTTGGAAGTGCTTTGGTTAGCGGTTTTGCAAAATTGGGATTGATTAATAGTGCTAAGAAGATATTTGAACAGATGAGTGTCAGGAATGCAGTTTCTATGAACGGATTGATGGTGGGACTTGTTAAGCAAAAGAGAGGAGAAGAAGCAGCTGAGGTATTTAAGGAGATGAAACATTTGGTTGAAATTAACCTTGATTCTTATGTGATTCTTTTAAGTGCTTTTGCCGAATTTAATGTATTAGAAGAAGGAAGGAGAAATGGTAGAGAGCTTCATGCATATGTAATAAGAACAGGCTTGAGCGAAGTAAAAGTTGCAATTGGTAATGGCCTGATCAATATGTATGCAAAATGTGGCGCTATAGATTATGCTTGCTCAGTTTTTAGACTTGTTGGAGAAAGAGACTTAGTTTCTTGGAATTCTTTGATCTCTGGTCTTGACCAAAATGAGTGTTACGAAGAAGCAGTGTCAAACTTCTGTATGATGAGAAGAACTGGATTGAGGCCTTCAAATTTCACATTAATCAGTTCTTTGAGTTCATGTGCTAGCTTAAGTTGGATCAGGGCAGGAGCACAAATACATTGTGAAGTACTTAAATTGGGACTTGATTTTGATGTCTCAGTTTCCAATGCTCTGCTTGCATTATATTCAGAAACCGGAAGCCTCATCGAATGCCAGGAATTGTTTCTCTTTATGCCAGAGTACGATCAAGTTTCGTGGAACTGTGTGATCGGGGCATTGGCCAACTCAGAAGCATCGGTTTTAGGAGCTGTACAGTATTTCTCGGACATGATGCGATCGGGATGGACTCTTAACCGAGTCACCTTTATAAATATTCTTTCAGCAGCGTCCTCTATTTCACTTCACGAATTTGGCCATCAGATTCATGCTCTAGTTCTAAAATATCATGTTGCCGATGACCCAGCCATTGAGAATGCACTTATTTCATGCTATGGTAAGTGTGGAAATATGGACCACTGCGAGAAAATATTCTCTAGAATGTCTGAAAGAAGAGATGAGGTAAGTTGGAATTCCATGATTTCTGGTTACATACATAATGAGCAGCTCTGCAAGGCCATGGATCTTGTCTGGTTCATTATGCAAAATGGTCAAAAGTTGGATAATTTTGCCTTTGCCACAGTGCTAAGTGCGTGTGCCTCGGTTGCAACATTAGAGCGTGGGATGGAAGTCCATGCTTGTCAAATAAGAACTTGCCTCGGATCTGACGTTGTAGTCGGGAGTGCCCTTGTTGACATGTATGCAAAGTGCGGAAGGATAGATTATGCTTCGAGACTTTTCAAGTGGATGTCGGTGAGGAATGTATATTCCTGGAATTCCATTATATCAGGTTATGCGCGACATGGACATGTAGACAAATCTCTGGAGTTCTTTGAGAAAATGAAACTTGAAGGGCTGCTGCCTGATCATGTCACCTTCGTGGGGGTGTTATCGGCTTGTAGTCATTCAGGATTGGTAGAAGAAGGATACGAGCATTTCGAATCCATGAGTAAACATTATGGGTTAGCCCCTAGGATGGAGCACTTCTCATGCATGGTGGACCTTCTAGGTCGGGCAGGCGATATAGATAAGTTGGCAGATTTCGTGAACCAAATGCCCATGAAACCGAATGCCCTTATCTGGAGGACAGTCCTTGGGTCTTGTGCAAGGACAAACGGGCGTAATACCGAATTAGGTTCAAGGGCTGCCCAAATGCTTTTGGAGTCAGAACCTGAGAATGCGGTGAACTATGTCCTCCTTTCTAACATGTATGCCTCTGGAGGAAAGTGGGAATGTGTGTCGAAGGCTCGATCTTTGATGAGGCTGGCGGCTGTGAAGAAAGAAGCTGGATGCAGTTGGGTCACCATGAAGGACGGCGTCCATGTCTTTGTAGCTGGGGACAAGTCACATCCGGAGAAAGATGCAATCTACAGAAAACTCATTGAACTGCAGCAGAAGATGAGGGATGCAGGGTTTGTACCACAGACAGGCTTTGCTCTTTATGATGTTGAGCTAGAGAGCAAGGAAGAACTCCTAAGTTATCACAGTGAGAAGCTGGCTGTTGCTTTCGCTCTTACCCGCACCCGAGTCTCAACCATCAGAATAATGAAAAACTTGCGGGTTTGTGGCGATTGCCACTCGGCCTTCAGTTATATTTCCAAGATTGTTGGACGCGAAATTGTGTTGCGGGATTCCAACAGATTCCACCATTTTACCGATGGTAAATGTTCGTGTGGGGATTACTGGTAATAGGCATTTTGATCCAGAAGAAGAGAATCCCACGCTTCATTAGCCACTTTTACGCTTAACAAAATTGTGAATGGCAATGGCATCCATTGTTCTGGTATGAACTGATTGCCAAGATGGGAGATAGCTCAGGGTCTTCATCCTTCCTTGGATACTTGATTATGTGAGCTCAACAATATGAATAGATAGACAAAACGGCATATTATTTAAGAGTATATGTAGAGCATCCGAGAATCATTTATCAAGTCATAATCCACCTACAGAAATCGATATTCAAATGTATTATTCTTGAAGTAAAGCACTCTTATTGTATCATCAGTTTAAAATGTTTAAATTAGATTGTCTATACTCTAAATTTGAATTTTTTTATGGTAATATATGACATATCGAACTATCTATACTAATCAAATAATATTTTTTTTTTATTTTTTAAAAATATTTTAATACATTTTTTTAATATACCTCTCAATAGTTATATAATTTGAACATATACACAAATGTTTTCTTTCTTAATTGGGCTGAGATGACATTGGATGAAAATAATTTAGAACTTTATAATCAAATTTACGAGATTGGAAGCCAATATTGTATGGGAATTTCTTATGCCAGCAGTATGATACTCTTATTTTACTTATTTATTTATTTTTATTTTTATTTTTTTGTGTTTCTTTGAAAGTTCTTGCTCCAGAACAACTTGTTTTCCTCTTTTTTTTTTTTTCCCCCATACAGGTTCCAGTTATTTAGTTAAAAATAAATTGTATAAAACTATTTTTTTAATATTTGATGGTAAATAAAAAGGTCTTTTTAAATATTTGTTATTTGGTGCATATAAAACAAAAAATTAACCAAAAAAATATATATTTTTATCAATAAAAAGTTTAAAATTTATTTTTAGATAATTAATTTGTTCAGCTAAAATTCATTCTTGATATTATAAAATTTATAAAAATTTTAAAATGTACTAGGTAAAAAATGATGTAATATGTTTTAGTTATATAAGATTATAAATAAATTATAAATATCTGATATTTATATATATATATATATATATATGTATTCCTTTCTTTAGACTGGGGTGATTATCTGTGTGTTTGGCAGAAGTAAATAGGATTTGAGGGGTACTGCGACGTAGCTACCGTACGATACGTATATAACACTATATGGTAGTCGTCAGATGTAAATTTAACATTGCCCTTAATCTGTTTATTTTTTAAAAAAAGAAAATTTTTTTTATTTTTTAATAATAAATAAATAGTACCATTAGATTTATATCCGATGATTATCGGATGACATCGTACGGTAGACGTGTCATAGCACCCATCTACTTAGAGAATATTCACGTAATGAGTCTGGCGGCTGGAGTCCCTTTTCGATGGTGAGATTTGACAGCGATGGGTTTTCTATTTAAGGGTGCTTAATAGGGATAAAGGGACCTCTATTTTTTAAGAAGGCGAAGATCGTTTTTTTTTATATTTAAATTATTTATTTTTAAATTAATTATTATAATTTAATAATTAATTTTAATTAATTTTTAAATATTTTTAAAAATATATATATAATTTTAAAAATAGCTAAACTATTTATATTTAACATAAACTAATACTATACTTACTCAATTTATAATACCAGATAAAAAAGTATCTATCCATGGTTTAGTACATAGGTAGCGAAAAATATATATTAATTTATAATGACATGTGGGCTCAAAGCCAAGCTACAAAAACTAAAATTTAGTTATTAACAATTAATCAAATCTAATACAATATCCAAAATATAGGCCCCAAGATATAAATAAAAGCTCTTAGCAATTCTACTCAAATGATTTTTTGTCCAATTTTATAAAAATTTAAGCCCGCTAATCTAAAAAATATTTTAAAATATGATAAAAATAAGTTTAATATTCAATAAAATATTATAAGTATATAAATTTTTGTGAGAGACACATACAGAAAGAACACTAAATTCTAATTAAATATTAAAATATAAAAAAATGTTTAATTATAGATGAACATATTGAAAATGTAGTGTATAAAATGTCTAACAAATATGAATATATGAGAACATATGAAAGCTTATAAAATGTATAAAAACGTATATGAAAGAATAAAAATATATGAAAAATATTTAAAAATGTCTCAAAATCTAAGAATTAATGATCAATATCTTACATAGTGACCAATATTGAAAAACAAACTTTAAAAATTGGGTTATGTATATTCTTAATAACCCAATACCGGTACATTATTATTTAAGATTCGTAAGTGGACTGCCTATATTTAAACTTATAGGTGGGGTCGATTACAACTTTTGTTATATATGGATGATAAGTTTAATCTTTGAGTTACACATAGTATATCATGATATATTGAAATATAATCCATCAATTTCAATATATCAATTCTTAATGAGCAAAAATGAAAAACTATATCATATAATGGATATACAAAACTTTCATAAATTTGGTAATTCTTTGTTTCATTTTACAAAATAGAATTCACATCAAATACTTATATAAAGATAGCATATAAAGTTAAATAGTTGAAAATTTTATAATTTTATAATCGATATCTTAAATGTAATTATAAATATTTAAAATATCTAAATATTCAGTAAAAATAGGCATGTATGTAATATATATTCAAAAGGGATGAAAGAGTATGACATGCATGTAAATTTAAACAGTAATCAAAAAAATTAAAAGATTACAATAATAGATAAAAAATTAGTTTAAATATATTTACTTTAAATTAAATATTTACTTGATTTAATACAATGTAGCTTCAAAATCAACTTTTTTTTATTTTTTTCTCTATATATATTTTTTATTTCTCTCTCTTTCTACCTTCTTTCTTGATATATCAACAAAAATGTCTCAAAAAATTATAAAATTTCGTATATAGTTAGACTTGTGCATTTGCACTAGTCATGTACTCATTAAGCACATAGGCCAAATACATGCATGTACAAATGCACACAGCCCACACACAAACACTACCCACACTACTTATCCACACACGAGCGTGACTTGTTCATAAACGAGCACCACCTATTTCATTGGAACTACTGAGCTGCAGATGAGATCCATATGAACGTGTATCATGCGCCTGTTCCCATGTAATATCCCGACCCTCTATTTAATTTATTTTGGATTGTGAAAGAAAAGAAAAACAAAAATAATATTAATATTAATATAGATATATTTTTATAAAAAAGAAGGCGAGGCTCAGGGAGGCAGAAAAGAAAAGAAGGAAAAGAAAAGATAGGAGAGAGAGAGGGAGGAGCGACCACCGTTATCGTCGTCACCGGAGAAGCTGATGCTGGGATCGAAAGCCAATGAAGCCCTTTTTGCAATTCACCCCCCATTTTGTACACCAATGTGAAGGGAAAGAATGAAATCGCAAGCAGAAAGAGGAGCGGCTGCCGTCGTCGCCATTGCCAGAGAAAATTGGCGAAATTGAGGTAAGTAAATCATTCTCTTATCTTTGGGAATGCCAATTTTATAGTTGCATGTATTGGTTTTGAAAAAAATCGATCGAATCGTAAAAAAATGGGTTTAAGACACAATGTAGAGAGAGAAAGTCATCGCCAGCTTGCTTGCGCCTCCATCACAGGATTGCTATCACTCATGCTAGAGTCATCGTCGGTGAAGGAGAAGTAGCGTGCAGGGTGAAGGAGAAAGCTAGAGGAGCCTTATGACAGGAGAGAAGAAGAGAAGAGAAAGAGAGGGACGCGCGAAAAAGAGAGAGAAGCATGCAGTTCAGATACATCAGAGTATCCTTTTGGCAAACCTGTTTTGAATAAAGTCAAGATAAGTATCCTCTCGCCTTATCTCTAACTTATTTCAGTATCTCATATATTTTATATGCGTATTTTATATTAGTATGCTTGTATGAAAAATGAGCGGGGTCTGAGATCCGATTGGTTGGTGCATGTGTGAGACTGTAATGGTTTGAGACCCTAGTGGGCCGATATATGGGTGGAGATAGGGGAGTTCGAGACCCTAGTCGGTCGAAATATGGTGGTTGAGAATTAAAGGCCTAATATATAATTAGATTAATGGAGTCAATAATACGAGATAGTCGAAAGCTACAAGTCTAAATTCTAATCGAGTTATTGGAACCAATAATACGAGATAACTGAGAATAATAGGTCTAAATGTAGTCGGGCTAGCCAATAATACGTGATAGCTGAGAGTTATATGACTAATATGTAGTCGGGCTAATAGAGACAATAATACAAGATAGCCAAAAGTTGTAATAATATGAGATGGTCGAAAGTTGCATGCTTAAAATGTAATTGAGTTAGCGGAGCCTATGATATGGGATGGCCACTATGATATGCAAATTTGGAGTTTGAGTTGGCCTCTATTTGTGTGGATATATTGCAGCCATCTATTTATGTGAGTATGCAGTGGCTTTTGTTATGTGGGTGTGCCACGGCCTTTGGTTATGTATCAGGGTATCAGAGTGTGATGTGTTATGTGTTTGTATTAGTGGGATGGTACGATGAGATTCTGCCTTGGATATGCTGGTGATTTGGCTTCTTATTTAAACTCCTGCTTCGAATATAAAAATTTGGTTTTGGATATCACTGATTTGGGATTTATATCCGTCATCTGTTTGATATTTGTTCATAAATTCTCTCTCTAATTTGCATAGTTATTTTGTGCATATTTTTTGACAATGTTTACTGAGCCTTCAACTCATATTTTTATATTTTTATCTCTTTAGATTCGTAGAGGGTTGGGATATTTTATAAGAACTGCACGAAATCTAACATGGCGTCACATGATCCGATAAATTAAGCATCTGTTACGACTCAGAAGATGTTGGTTGTACTTCTCTATTATTTGGATTGAGTTTGTTATTAGTTTTGTTATTTTTGGATAATAAAAATTGGCCAAGAGTTGGCTTTTGAATTGTGTAATAAGGATCGTTGGGTTCAATATATACATATATAAAATGTAGATGAGTTATTGTCATTATTTAGATATCTATCTTATGATATTTGAAACAAGTCATATTTATATTATTCGGGTGGTTATACGATGATATCCTATACGAATTTGGCTTGTCGGATCTTATATTTTGGTTTTCATTACACCTAAATTTTAAAATTTTTAGTTTTATGTAAAATAATTAATTAAATCTACTAAGTTTCAGGGTGTGATATCTTATGCCTCAAGTACTTTATTTTAAATTATAAAATGCAATTATTCCTTTTAAAAACATAACAATTCTATCATTATAAACATGAATTGGGGGATCGGATGTTATATCATGAATACTTTTTAAAATTAAATTAGTTTAATGTCATGAAATATTTATTTTGTAAGTATTATTAAAAAAATTATAGATACGAAAAATTTTAAATATATCAGATATTTGAAGTGATATGTAAAAAATATATAAGATAGTAATTACCATCAATTTAAACTAAATTAATATTCTTAGGTCATGTAGTACTATGAATTTTTAAGTTCTATTAGAGGTTGGATAGAAAAGAACTATTTGAATATATCATTCTCTTATCTCATATTTATTAAACTGGTAATATATGGTTATCACTTAATAATCTACTTATATTTATGATGCAATGTAATGTATTTTTCAAACTTAATAATTACAAAAAAAAATATTATTGATTTTAAAATTTTTCATCACTCACTACTACTTTGGTAATGTTCAAAGTAATTAATAATATTATAAATTAATATAAAATTTTTAATATAATTTTTTTATTATTTTTGATAATATTTTAAATAATAATACTTCTATTGTATTATGTAAATTATATTTTTTTAAATTTTAAATAGTAAATTATTTTATATAAAATAAGTATGCCATATTATTAACTTTTTTAAATCAAGAATATTTTGAAGTTAATTTTTCTTATGTGAAGAAAACAAATACAATATTTAGTCTTGATGGGTATAGCAGTATACGGGTCAGCTTGAAATCCAGTACATAGAAGGAGGAGAAGTCCAATTAACGACGACCCAACAAAAATTCTCTGGGCCCTTGAAGTAAAAGGTATGGTGATTGGTCAAATAGACATGACCTAAAACTGCCTAACATTAGTGATGTGTTGGCTAAAATTTGAGCTGATTTGAATTTTTTAACCTTTGGTTTAGATCAAGTTGATAGATCCACATTATCAATGACTGAGCTATCATCCATCTAGTCTAGGGACAAAGCCGTCATCAATTGACTCAAATTTGAAGGTTTTAGTAACAAGTTAAGTGACTATATATTAGGTAATTGAACGGTTATAAAACTGAAATTAAGGAACAATTATGCTAGAAGTTGGCTAATTAAGTAAATTAGAAGAGGCAAGCCAATGAAAACGGATTGCCAAACTAGATGCCATGACCCTAACACGAGTATGAAATAAAATAATAATAAATAAACCTAAATAAAATTTAATTCAAAATGCTTAAATTCAATAGCCCAAATATCGGATCAAATTTAATAAATTAAATTCAAAATAACATAATATCTATAATAATTAATAACTGATATAGGATTTGACTGAATTAAACCCCATTATATTTTCAAATAATAATTATAACAATCTACTCAATTGAATTCCATAATTAATTGATACTGATTTTCATATCTTGAAAGATAAAATCATTTGGATAGATACTTATAAACCCTGTGAATAATATGTATTATGATATTAATAAATTTTGTATCGAGGAACGGTTGATATGACGTGTGATTGAGATTGAGCATTTTATCCCCCGTTTGGCTATGGATCTTAGTTGAATCATGAAAATATGTGCGGAAAATTTTAGACTTACATTAAGAGGGTAACAAGAATACTGATAGTCTAGATTGAGTTTGATATCTGTATACTGCAGGTGACAAAATATTATAAAATCATATAGTTAATTGGTTGTCAAACTTGTAAATATTGATACATCATAGATTTTATTGAACTGTTAGGGAAAGATATATATAGTCATTAATTTATAGTAACATATAAAATTTAATAAAATTATTTAAATATTTCATATAGTTTGGACTTTATGAATTTCAAAGTAATTGATATTGAATATTTTGCAGCCCGTTTGGCCGTGAATCTTGGTTGGAGCAAAAGAATACATGCATGATAGATTTTGAATTTACATTAAGAGGGTAACAAGAATGTTGATAGTCCAGATTGAGTTTAATACTTATATGCTATGAGTTATTTTCAATAAATCATATAATAATTGTGATTCTTAATTATAATTTCTTATATAAAATAATACATACTACACATTTTACATATTATATATATATATATATATATAATATTTAGTCAATGACTATAATTCTATCAAAAATATGAATTTGAATCATTTGAATTAAACTCAATTAATTATTAAGTCAAATTTAAATTTAATTTTATCATCATAAACTTAATTAAAAATGTATAAATATAATTTATATCAATTTAATAATTTTTATAAAAATATTAATTCAAATACAAATTTGAAAAATATAAATAAATTTGATTCTGAATTAGATCAAAATCTTATCTTATAATAAATATACATATTTATATTTTATATATTTATAAAATAATATTTTTATAATGATAAATATTTTAAATACTATCATATAAATATGATTTAAGACTTTAAAAAATTTTATATTATGGTGTATGAAAAAATTAGAAAATTATCTTTTTAATATTTTGCAAGTTTTTTAGATTTCAATTAGAAATTGGAAAGGTAAAACTCTGCTGTTCAATTCTTTTTAAGTAGATAAATTTAAATATGTTATTAAAAAATAATAAGAAATGTAATTTATAATTAAAAAAAAAGATTTTGGTTTGTTTTTGAACAAGCATAAAATTAAAAAAATCATTTTAAACTTTTGGAATAATTTTTTAGAATCTCGATTAGTCATTTTTATGCTACAACTTAAGAATGATTTAGTTTATAATTTTTAAAAGATATTTTAATAGTAACTTCAAACATCTCTTAAATAGATGATTTATTTTAATTTTTGAAAATGCTTTTATAAAAACTATAATTTAAGATTTCAAGTGTATTTTTAACATAAATTTTTTAAATAAATTAAATTTTATTTACAAGATTTATTTAATGGAAATTCTGAGAAACTCTTTTTTCAATAAATAAATATATATATATATATATATATATATATATATATAGGATGGAATAGAGGCCGTGGATAACTTGACTGGTATATTTACTTGAGAGGGCTGCAACGTGCGGTGCTATGCAAAGTCCAAATCGACCGTTAGATTAGTAAATATTTAACGTTTAGCATATAATATTTGTAAATAATACTGTATAAAAATAATTTTTTAATAAAATATTGAAATATTTATATTATAAAAAAATATAATAAAATACAATATTTTTAAAATTATTTATATTAAATTTTATTGGTTAGATCACAATCCAGGATAAAAAATTTTCTTTTAACAACCACATATCAAGTAACATATAGTATAATTTCATGAGCATTCTGTATTTTTATGAGGTTAATAATTAATAAACTAAATATAATTTAAACTGATATCAAATATAAATTTATAAACAATTAATATTGTTCGATACAATATAAAATAAGATCGACTCGATCCACTGAAATACAAGGCACCCAAATTGTAAGCTCATAGAGGAATATAAAATAACTAAATTGTTAGGTCTAAAACAAAAAAATTTAGAAACTTCTCCAAATATTAGGCTCATCAAATAATTGAATGGCCAAATTTGTAAAAGTATAAAAGATTAAAACAGTTAATAGCCTAACAAAAGATTAAGTTAGAAGTTAAATTTTGACTAACAATTATATAAATTAATGGATAAATGACCATATTAAACAGACAATTATTATCATTAACTAACAGACATTAAACATTAGATGATTATAATCTTATATAACAGTTGGCTTGTTCAATTTTTTATCTATATTAATGTCTCAATTAATATACAATTATACTAATTATAAAAAAAAATACTAATTAATAATAAGATTATAAATGTATATCATTCCCTCAATCAAAAGGATAGTTGAATTTGAAAAAAAAAATATACAAGTATAGAGTACCAATCTCGATACACTTACGTCTTTCAATAATTATGAAGTCAAACCCTCTAATTATAATATTCTCTCACATTCATTGATCTCCAATTTCTTATTATCTGTTATTATTATAGAAAGATTTTTTTTTTATTTCAGTATTAGAGTATATATTGGATAATGAGTCCTGTATCATCTAACGTGTTATTTAATGTTGTAATATTTAGTATCCAAATTTTTTTTAAAAAAAAAATTAAATGTTCAATCCTAATATTCTCTCATATTTACCGATCTCTAACTTCTTATTATCTCTTATTATCATAAAAAAATTTTATAATTTTAGCGTTAGAATGCATATTGGAGAATGAATCTCATATCATCTAATTTGTTACTTACTGTTATGATATGTAGTATCCAAATTTTTTAAAAAAAAATCAAATGTTCAATCCAAATACTATATTGGATTCACTGATTTGCAATTTCTTATTATGTCTCATTATCATAGAAAGATTTTTTGATTTCAGTGTTAGAATATATATTAAAAAATGAATCTCATATCATATGACTTTTTTATTATTATTGTGATATATAGTATTTAAATTTTTTAAAAAAATTAAATATTTAATCTGACTTATTTGGACTGCTATTCGGGTCTAGATATATATCAAATGCTAATTTTTTAATCTGTTACCTTTATTTTTACAAATTTTAAATCATGGGGAAATCAAATTAAACGACAAACCTAATTTATGGTTGGTGACATATTGAGCCCATTTAGTTAAATCGTCAAAACAATATGATGGGATTAGTGATCAGATGATCATGACAATTGTAGAAAATATGCGTACAAAAAATCATTAATCAAACTTACCATAATAATCATATAGCGGGTTCCTTGTCTCCTCCACCAACTAATTGCGTTTCGGACACAAAATTATCCGGGCAGAGACGTGGCCTATTTATTTCACAAAACAAAATAATATCTTCTTAGTTCAATAATAATAATAATAATAATAATAATAATAATAGATACGGCCTATTTAATAATATAAAATAATATTTTTATTTTATAATAATCATAATAATAATAATTATTATTATTATATTTGACATATTATATAATATTTTTTAATTTGTTAGATGATAAAATTTTTACGAATAATAATTAAAATTTTAAAAATTAAATATTAAATAAGTTTATATTATATATATATAATATTAATATGTTTTGGATTCGAGTTGTCAACAAATTTGGGTGTCGCTGGGTCTTCGAGTTGAGTTGAGACGAATTCCAGTCTCCATATTTCTTGGTTTGAATTCTACACACCATAACTTAAAAAACGAAAGGTCAAATGATTGACAGAACTCATTCCTCAATATATTCTCAAATACTTAAATCAGCAGTCTTTCTTATGAGATGAAAGTGTAAGGACAAAATGTATGAAAAACAATACAGGAAAATGGTGTTTGTGAGTCTCACTTGGGGATTGCATTCGCCTTGGAGCGGCTTTGTGGTGCTGCGCTCATGGGTAGTGGTTTTAGCGTTGTGGAGGAGCAAATTATGAAGAAATTCTCAGGGCTTGGCAGATAGAGAGAGAGTTATGGAGCTTGAGGGCTTGCTTAATTGTGTCTGTAAGAGTTGATATGTGCGTTCGAGAGAGCATGCCTCCGTAATTTATCTCGAGAGCCTTTTATAACCTTAGATCTCTTTCAACCTCATTTGGATGGCAAGACTGACTGCCAACTGCCTGAAGAAGATTTTTTCAGCCAATGAGGAGATTGTTAGTGCCATTTATGATAATCGTGATCAGTCGGAGAAATTCTTTCCTTTCCTACGAAGATATTGTACTTAGAAAATGTTGAAATTTTCATCGTGAGAGATACGTTAAGTTGGGGGGCTTCCTTTCTTCGAGAGATCATGATCCGGAAAGATATTCAGGATCTTAATCGATTAAGACATGTAATTTCTCATGTGCGGAAACAACATCGTCGGTTGTTCGGCTTGGGCCATAGTTGGTCTGGGTTGCATCAGACCGATTAGAGGATCGCTTCCGATCAATAGAGACATTAACTGTCCTCTGATCTAGTGGGCCGTACTCTTTCTTAGCCGACTACCTAATGAGCCTGCCTATTTCTGCAGTCTCCATATCTAGCCCCCCATATCGGGGGTTCAAATCTTCTACCCTCGACATGTTCTGTCCCATCAAATATATATATTGATAGTGATATTTAAATTATAAATTGATATTAATTAGCTTCAATATAAAGTTAAAATGACTTGAATTAGTAAATAATATTTTATTTATTTTCTTGATGGCCAAAAACAATTATGCTTCACTTTTTGTGAAATGATATATTTATAAAATGGTATATTTTTTCATATTAAATATATATTTATTTGTTTCTGATGCGTAAATGAGTCTGAGTTGTCGTGTAGATTGGGGAGCATTTGGATTCTACGTGTTAGATCAATCTCGAATGGGTCTGGTCTCCGAGTTTCTCAACCTAAACCCTATACACCACAAACTACAAATAAGAGGTCAGATGATGACAAAAAGTATTCTCACCAGAAATCCTCCGACATTCAAATTAGAAATTTTTTCAAAAGATAAAAAAATACAAGTGTAATGGTAAACGTGATATGAGGTACACGGATGCTAGTATGCAAAGAGTGCGAGAGAAAATTAGAGAAGGCTTTGGGCTCCTTTTGTGCACTGCGAACTAAGACTGTCGGATTAGGATGGCAGTTTTATAAGGAAGAAAGTTGGTTCTTTCTCCTCATGTTTTAGCTCGAAGCTTAGCGTGTAATAACTTTGAGAGGCATCAAGTGATTTTTTCTTGGATGTTGGATCTCGGATCCCTTCTCTGTTATAGGAGAAGATATTTGTAAGTTCCGTGGATGAAGCTTTTGGCACGGGACCTTACGATAGGTATCTTGCATGCATTCGTCGGCTTGTTGGCGCTGGCGGTAGCCATCGGTGTTAGTTGTGGCATTGTGGTGGCGTGGGGACCATCGTTGAGCGTAATTGGCACGGGCCTGATTGACTTTTGTTGGAATTGGTTGAATTGCTGTAGGATGGCGGGCACCGCGACTCGTGAAGGTTGACCTCATCTCCCATTAGCTGACATTTTTTATGTCGACACCTTCTATGCTACTAGTCCACAACCGCCTTAGGGGAGGCGCATACAGATAGTGATTGGGCATGTGTCAGGAGCCTTTCCATGGGCCTTCCTGGTGTGGTCCGTCTGGCCCAAGACCCTCTTTGCAATACTAGGCTTCGTACGGTGCCTTTGGAGGCCCTTCGCCTTTCTAGACCTTCCAACCAGTTGGCCCTCAACCGGGTCACATTTATATTGCACCCATCAGTTTCAAAAAAAAAAGTTTATAAATAAAATATTAAAGATGTTATCTTTTAATTTATGTATAAAATTTTATTACACTCAAAAAGAAGTTATCATATATTATTATTTATTCGACCATATTTTTTTAAAAAATTATTATGGATTACATGAATTAAAATACATATCAATCCTTATTCACGAATATTTAGTATCAAAGCATATCATGTGATATAAATCTTAATTATTTTCTAATAATTTTTTAAATGAGAGAATTATACGATAACTTATTCTAAATTCACTTTCTTACATATTTTTATTATATGTTAGTTATTTAATTATATAATTATATTTTATTCCTTGATTTGTGGTAGGACACTATTTATTAATACAATTAAAAATAAAAATAAAAAAAGATAAACAATGCTCGTGCTTGTGCCATAGTTAGTCGGTCTTGATATTTGGGAAGGTAGAACACTATCTAATAAAACGCCGACCAAAGATATTTGGGATCTTGATCGATTAAGACATGTAATTTCTCATGTGCAGGAACAACGTCGTGGGTTGTTTGGCTTGGGCCATAGTCAGTCTGGGCCGCATCGAACCGACTAGAGGATCGCTTCCGGTCAATAGGGGCATTAACTGTCCTTTGATCTAGTGAGCTGTACTCCTTCGTGGCCGACTGCCTAATGGGCCCACCCATTTCTGCCATCCTCATCACTAGTCCCCCATATCGGGGGTTTGAATCTTCTACCCACAACATGTTCTGTCCCATCAAATATATATATTGATAGTGATATTTAAATTTTAAATTGATATTAATTAGCTTCAATATAAAGTTAAAATGACTTGAATTGGTAAATAATATTTTATTTATTTTCTTGATGGCCAAAAACAATTATGCTTCACTTTTTGTGAAATGATATATTTATAAAATGATATATTTTTTCATATTAAATATATATTTATTTGTTTCTAATGCGTCAATGAGTCGAATTCTCCGTGTAAATTAGGGAGCTTTCAAATTCTATGTGTTAGATCAATCTCGAATGGGTCTAGTCTCCGAGTTTCTCAACCTGAACCCTATACACCACAAACTAAATAAGAGGTCAGATGATAGTAAATTATATTCTCACCATAAATCCTCCGACATTCAAATCAAAAATTTTTTCAAAAAATAAAAAAATACAAGTGTAATGGTAAACGTGATACGAGGTGCATGGGTGCTAGTATGCAAAGGAGGCGAGAGAAAATTAGAGGAGGCTTTGGGCTCCTTTTGTGCACTGCGAACTAAGACCGCCGGATTAGGATGGTAGTTTTATGGGGAAGAAAGTTGGTTCTTTCTCATCATGTTTTAGCTCAAAGCTTAGCGTGTAATAACTTTGAGAGACATCGAGTGATTTTTTCTTGGATGTTGGATCTCGGATCCCTTCTCTGTTGTAGGAGAAGATATTTGTAAGCTCCGTGGTTGAGGCTTTTGGCACAGGACCTTACGATAGGTGTCTTGCGTGCATTCGTTGGCCGCTGAGCGTTGGCAGTAACCATCGGTATTAGTTGTGGCATTGTGGTGGCGTGGTGACCATCGTTGGGCGTAATTGGCACGAGCCTGATTGACTTTTGTTGGAATTGGTTGAATTGCTGTAGGATGGCGGACACCGCGGCTCGTCAAGGTTGACCTCGTCTCCCATTAGCTGATATTTTCTATGTCGATACCTTCTATACTGCTAGTCCACAATTGCATTAGGGGAGACGCATACGGATAGTGATTGGGCTTGCACCAGAAACCTCTCCATGGGCCCCCTAGTGTGGTCCACCTGGCCCAAGACCCCCTTCGCCTTGCTCGACCTTCCTGCCGGTTGATCCTCAACCTGCTCGCATTCATGTTGCACCCATCAGTTTCAAAAAAAAGTCTATAAATAAAATATTAAAGATTTTATCTTTAAATTTACGTATAAAATTTTATTACACTAAAAAAAGGTTGTCATATATTATTATTTATTTGAACATATTTTTTTAAAAAATTATTATGAATTACATGAATTAAAATACATATCGATCATTGCTCTCTAATAATCAGTATCAAAGCATGTCATGTGATATAAATCTTAATTATTTTCTAATAATTTTTTAAATGAGAGAATTATACGATAACTTATTCTAAATTCACTTTCTTACATATTTTTATTATATCACAGTTATTTAATTATATAATTATATTTTATTCCTTGATTTATGGTAGGACACTATTTATTAATACAATTAAAAATAAAAATAAAAAAAGATAAACAATGCTCGTGCTTGTGCACCCGCACGTGCGCTTACTTGAACACTGTGTGCCCCCTCAAAAATGGGTAAAATAATGTGTACCCACCGGAAGGAGACGGGATTCGAAACCGTGACCTTGTGTAATAAACAAAACTTCATATTCTTATTTCTATTAAATTTTATCTAATTTTTTTTTAAAAAAATTATTATGTATTATTGTCTTTCTGCTATATATATATTTTTTATTAAAAAATCAATATAAATCAATTAAAATACGTATTTATCATTAATTTCTAACCGATTTTCTCTCTTCCCAAATTTTATTATTCCAAAAACGCCGGCCAACCAAACGGTCCAACCCCATATCAACAAATCAAACCCTACAACGCTAGAAATATTATTATTATTTAATTATTCACCAACTATTAGTACTTCTGAAAACAACGGAAACAAATCAAAATGCTTCGGTTGTTGCCGTTGTTTTCCAGAACTGAAAAACGAACCACCACCAACAAAGAAATGACACAGCCTTTTCCCTTAATCTCCACTCCATCGAGAGACCAAACATGGAAAACCCCATCTCAACCACGACCTCGCTCATCCGCCACCCATCAAAACGAGCCTAAATGATCTCATGAATGGTGTCCTCCGAGGTGAAGAAGAAGAGCAAAGCATTCTATGTGAGGATGAAATTTTCAAACAATAACAGACATGGAAGAACGCAATTTTACAGAAATTTCAAATACCTCGTCTGCTTTTTTCTCTCTGGCTACCTCTTCACCTCCTTCCTCATCACCGCCACCAACAAAACGACTTCTCTCTCCAAAACCACCGCCTTACACCGGAAATCCACCATCGCCTCCCGTGCGCTCTTTGAATCCTCATATTCCAAAGCCAATCACGGTGACTCTCTTTCTTTCTTCAGCTTCCGTTGAGCTATATAACCGAGTGATTTTTTCTTAGGCTTTTTATTTCAAAAATTTGCCATTCAAATTATTAATAAATCCTCTTTCCTTATATTCATTTTTTTTTGGGGGAGCTAGATTTGTTGAAGGATTTGAAGGTGTACATCTATGAATTGCCGTCAAAATACAACAACGATTGGCTGTCAAACGAGCGGTGCAGCAAGCATTTGTTCGCGTCGGAGGTGGCGATACACCGAGCTTTATTAGGAGCAGATGTGCGCACTTTCGACCCCTACGACGCCGATTTCTTCTTCGTCCCGGTCTACGTTTCCTGCAATTTCAGCACCGTCAACGGCTTTCCAGCGATCGGACACGCCCGGAGCCTCATATCTTCGGCGGTGGAGCTCATCTCCTCTTCCCTTCCGTTCTGGAATCGAAGCCGGGGCTCCGATCACGTCTTCGTCGCCTCTCATGACTTTGGATCTTGTTTTCACACACTGGTTAGATACACGTTTCCGCAACGGAAACTATATTTTATTTTTTTCTATTTGTGTCGTTCGAAATCGTATTGTGAAAATGTTTTTGGTGCTGTGAAGGAAGACGTAGCAGTGGCTGATGGAGTGCCGGAGATTTTGAAGAACTCCATCATATTGCAGACGTTTGGGGTCCAATACGATCATCCGTGTCAAGCTGTGAAGAACGTGGTCATTCCGCCATATATTCCACCGGAAAGCGTACGGTCGACCATCGAAAAGTGGCCGTTGGACGGTCGGCGTGACATTTTTGCCTTTTTTAGGGGCAAAATGGAAGTCCACCCCAAGAATGTCAGCGGTCGGTTCTACAGCAAGTAAAGAATACTTTTCAATTTCCATTAAAATTTGAGCTTTGAAAATGGTGATTCTTATGTAGCACTCATATTCAGTTATGGAGAATAGAAGGTGAAGTCTAACCCTATCTTTTCGCAGGGCTGTGAGGACGAAGATATGGAGCACGTTCAACAACGACCGGAGGTTTTACCTGAGACGGAATAGGTTCGCCGGTTATCAATCGGAGATTGTACGGTCGGTGTTTTGCTTGTGTCCATTGGGGTGGGCGCCGTGGAGTCCACGGCTTGTGGAGTCGCTGGCGTTGGGCTGCGTCCCGGTCATCATAGCGGATGGCATCCGGTTGCCCTTCCCTGAAGCGGTTCCCTGGCCCGACATCTCACTGACGGTGGCTGAAAACGACGTCGGAGAGCTCGGAAAAATTCTCCAGCACGTGGCGAAGACCAACCTCACCGCTATTCAAAAGAACATCTGGGACCCCACTATCCGGCGGTCCCTTCTCTTCCACGATCCCATCCAACCAGGAGATGCCACGTGGCAAGTTCTTCATGCCCTGGCCCGCGAACTGGGCAGGTCCCACTCGCGCCTCAGATCGCCAGTTTCAAGCCAGTAAGAAGCGTACACGTGTTGCCAGCTGGCTCTAGAGTTGAATACAGTGCATGACAGTTGTGTGTTCTGGCGTGTCAGATTTTGTTTCCCTTCCCTAAATCTCTTTAACTTTTTAGGAAAAAGTATTAATATTAAAAAAAATTATAATATTATATTTTGTATTTTCAAAAAATCAATATGAATTTGTACAGTGTAGATAATTAATTTAAAATAAAAGTTTATTTTAGATTTTATATATGATATTTGGATAATTTTTTAGTCTCATGTTAATATGTACGGCAATTGTCTTACTTTCATGTGGTGACTCTTCACTAACATTGACACAAAAAAACAATAATAATCGGTTGGATAATAAAACATGCAGATCTGATCCCACCCATCACCAGAAATCGGTAACAGGTCTCGGAAGAACGTCCGATCGGAACAAGCGAGAGTAAGCTTTAGAAGAATGTGTTACCAAAAAAAGAACAAATTGTTAAATGGTGGATAATCATGATACGTTTGATTGTTGAAATGTAATAATGTGGTGATAAAATAATTATTTACAGGGAATAAAAAGGATGATAATAGAATGAGAATTATTATTTTTATATTTAATTATTAGAATAAAATATAATAAAAATTAATATTTTATTATTTAATTTATAAAATAGTATGAAAATATGATGAAAATAGTGATAATAATAATAATAATAATTATTATTATTATATTTATAAAAATAAAAATTACCTAATAAAATATATTAATTTTTATTTTTATATATATAAAAATAAATATTTTTATAAAAATATTTATTTTTAATTAAATTATAATTAAATAAAAAATATTTATTTTTAAAAAATAAAATAAAATTTCTATTCCTTTTAAAAAAACGTGGGGTCAAAGACTTACTTGATCAAAAGCACTGCGTAGCTAATGATGGATTGTTAATTTTGACAACCCAATAAAACCGATTCCTGTTGACCAAAATGTCTAACTTCATTGTTACATTAGCAAATCTCATATCTTTTATCTCTCACTTTGAATTGTATTGCACAGGATTCCGTGTTAAAATATTTAAATGTTTATTTTATATTACGTTTCGGAGCTCAGGATCACGTGCAACACAAATATTTGAGATTATGAGTTGTTGAGACGGAGAGATTAAAATCAGGTTTTATGTGGAAAGCATCCTCTTAGATGAGGAAAAAAAACCACGAAACTCTGAGCCTTTTGAAATACTTTACTATGGGCGAAAATCTTTACAAAGTATAAGCTTTTGGGAAATATCTTCCCTTTTTATCTTCTTAATCTCTCTTCTTTTGATGATTTTTTTTCTTTGGAAGCTCCTAAAGGCTTCATTTTTCTCCTTAGTTCTTCTGAGAAGGAGGAGGAAAAAAAAAAGAGGGGAATGAGACAAAAGCCTCCGCTGGGTATTTATAAGGGAAGTTGTGCCGTTGGAAAAATGACACATGGCCGCTGGCGTATGGCCGAGAGGTCATCCACTATCCTGTTGATCATGCCAAGTGCATTTGGAAGCCGTCCACCTGGCCTGTTGCCCATGTTAGAAATGATGCCGTGTACAGGGAAGCACGCTGATGGCGCCGCTGGTAGGTTCTGAGCATGTTAGGTTTGTAGACTCTAGGCGTCGGTATTGATTTGACTAGGCATACTCTGTGGCATCTTGAGATGATTGCAGGTTCCTTAAAAATCGACGAAATTGCTTAGCTGGCGTTCTCAGCCGCGTATAGGATAGTCCTCGTCTCTGAGTGGCGCGCGCTTGTCTCTTTATGAGTTCGCGGACTCGTTGAAGAAGGCAACTCTTGGAGATTGTCTTTCGGAGGATCTTTGGTCCTTCGTGGAGGGTTATTGGGTTTTTCCTTGTCTTTTCGGACTGATCTGAGGCCTGGATGTCGTTCGCCATTTGCGGTGTCCTCGAGCTTCTAGAATTTCTCGGACCTTTGTCATAGCATTAACTTTTGGGGCACTAGCATGCATTCTCAAGCTTATCAGCCCAGTCTAGCTTAGGGGACTAAATTGGGCTTTCGGGCCTCTTGGGCCAGTCCGTCCACTAAGTCCGTGAGCGTATCTCTGGGCTTTTCACTTGAGCTCTTTCATTGGGTCGTGTTTTATGGGCCTTTATATTGGGACCCAACACTTTAAAACCTTTAAATTGAATCCCAATTTATAATATAATTTAATAATTTAATAAAATAAATAATAATTTTAGATTTTCATACAATAACTTACTAATTTTTTTGAATAAAAATAAAACTCATGTTTGAAAAAAAATGTGAATAGAATTAAGACCATCCAAAATTACATTATTTTTTTTTAATACTTCTACTATCAATTAAAGATATTGTTAATAGTTGATTAAAAATAATATATATATATATATATATATTAATATAATAATAATAATATTTATATATGGTTAATATTACAACTGTCCTATCCTCTTTGATGGTTTGGCTAAGCTGGGAAGACGTGATTCGCTGAGATGGGCGGTTTGTGTGTGAAGGAATTAAATTGAACAGCCAATCCGGTGAAGGGGGCATTCTTTTTGATTGGAATGGAAGTCAAGAATTGCTTTCGATCAACGGTTAGGATTCAATTTTTGTACGGCTAGGATTCAATTCAATTCAACAAAAATGACATTCTAGTGCCAAAGAATAATTATGATAAAAAAAAATTAATTATTATAGTCCAACACATAACTATAAAATTAATTATATAATAAGTTAAATAATGATGATTTATAAAATTATAAATACCATTGTATATAATTTACTTATTTACATACATCAATAAATACCATTCATAGAACTGTAATCCTCAATTGGGACCCATATATTTGTCATGTTATCACTTAAGTGGGTCCCGAAAATTAAATGGTGTTCTTAGAACCTCAATTAAATCTCTCAATCAACATCGATTTTGACCATTTTAGTAAAAACTTGTGTAAGAATTAGTAAAGTTAAAAATTATCTGTCGTATGAGTATTATTGGATATCTGTTCAATAACTATTATTTTTTATTATTAAAAAATAAAAAAATATTTTTTTTATTGAAATTAATGAAGGACGTTAAATGTAAATTTAACACACGAGATCTAGTATGACGTTGTAGCGCCCCTCCTCTAAATAGAAGACTAAATAGTCTAGAAAGAAATGATGACCAATGTCCACTTGCGGTCATTATTGTCATTTGGAATAATTATTTTATAAGTAAACTGAATAATTTCAAATTAATCATAAAAATTATCAATAATATGCTGAATTTTGCTTTTTTTCATGCTATTTTTGGCTTTTGTTTTCGCACAATCTATCCAAAAGTTTTATTTCAGTAAAAAAATTATTATTGTTATAAAAAATATCACTCAAATTATCATGCAAATAAACCTTCAAATTGACTTTTTTTTTTATATTTTTAAACTTTTTAAACCTTTTTTAACATACCACATCTGTATTAATATGTGCTTAGAACTACAATTAATTTGATTAAATTCTTTTACAAGGGAAATTTGATGCCAAACTAAACATTGAAAATAAAATTACAGAGAATAAAATTCAAAATATTATAAACTTTATATTTCATCAAATGAACAAATGGCGGCAAGATTTGATTTTTTTTATTAAATTTTAAATGCAGAGAATCATGAAGCGGGCGTCATGAATGAGAATGGATACTCATCACGCCACGATTTGATGCAAAAGACTCTCGGTAGAGATTAATGGCGATTCAAAACCTCCTTCCTTCTCAAGATTCCTCAACCGGAATCCATTATTTCCAGAAAATGATCTCAGTATTCCTTCATAAACATTCGTTCTCTGTCAATTTTGGTTTTCTTCCCGACCAAGGCAACGGAAAACACCATGGATTGATATCCTTTCGTTCAATCCTGCAGTTATCCTTTTCTTCATACAATCGCCATCGATAAGCCTCTCTCTCTATCTCTCTCTCTCTCTCGGAGTCGCTTTCTCTCTCTACGTATTAAAGACAAACCCATCATCTTCTTCATCCTCATCTCCATCCTTCAGAAATAAATCAGGGTTTTCACCAGCAACCGAAGAAGGAAGCATTTAGGGCAATGGGTCTTCTCGCAACAATTGCAAGGAATTTCGATGCACTGATCGGGTACCTTTTCTCCTTTTCATCCCCTTTTGTTAATCTTCCACTTCTTCTTCTGCTGCTTTCTTTTTGGGTCTGTGCGTAAGAAAAAAAAAAAATATATATATATATATATATATATATATATATATCAAATTTATACTTAATTTTTGTTTTAGTATATATTTTAATTTATCTAAAAATAAGTTAACTTAATCAAATTTAAGTTATATATTTTACAAATAAGATGTTGATAATTTTTTTGATAGAAAAAAAAATATTATGGAAACAAAATTGAGATTAAAACTAAAAAGATTAAAATAATTTAAAAACATTGTATTTCATAAAAAGGGGAATAACCCTTGATTTGAGAGTATTTAATTTCGTTGCTGGATCTGGGGATCCTATTTTTTTCAGAGTCTTATTTTTTTTTATAGGATCATTGAATTAAAATTTAATAATTAAGATTTAAAAAATAAAAATATAATTATATTTTTAAATTATTTTTTAAAATATTAATATTTATTAAATTTTAAATTAAATATTAAAATTATTTTTAATAAAAATAATTATTTACATGTTATTATATAATATTTTAAATTTTAATAGTTAAATCTTTTAAAATTAATGGTTTGAATGAAAGAAGTATAATTCTGCTCTTCCGGAGAGAAACAAGATCCCTCACTCCCATCGTTGCTTCGGCTTAACTCGTTGTTCGCAGTTAGAAATCACAGTTCAACCAAAAAAAAAAAAAACAATTTAAAAAAAAATAAAATACACTTGCAATGATATCCAAAAGGTTAAATCAGACTCTTCAATTTATTTTGGGGTAAAAAATAAAAGTTCAGGCAAAAAATAAATTAGACCAAAATATTACCAGTTTTTAAAAAAATCTTTATTTGTTTATTTATTTATTTTTATGGTTACATCATTTATGCTTTATTTTATGAATATTATTAAAACTATAAGCATTATTATTATTATTGTTCACTTATTATTATTTGATAAGTTAATCGTTACAAATTTTTAGTTGATACATAGAGTATATATGTGTCACTCTTAAGTAATTGATTGGCATTTTGGTGACAAAGCAGGCCTGGGGTGATGCTTCTGTATCCACTGTGAGTGAGATTTTTCATTATAATTTCTTTATTTTTCAGCCGTTCAAGTTAATTAATTAGAGATTTAAAAACATTATTGCCAAAAAAGAGATAATTACCGGTAGAGATATAAATAATAAATAATATTAAATTATAATTATTTATTTAAAAATATATGATCAAAATTTTTTAAAAAATTTCTTTAAGAGACGAGGGTCCACTTGTCCCATCTCATAGGAATTAAGAGAAAGAGATAGAAGAGATTATTTTCTAAATCTAGACCGTTTATTTTTAAGTGAATGATTTTAATTTAATTATTTTTTTAAAAAAATTAATTATTAATTTATTACTATTAATTTAAAAACAAATGATTCAAATTTAAAAAATAACTCATTATCTCTTTAAGAAATAAACGTCCTGTTCTCCCTATCTGATAATGCATAGGTTCCGGTCTTTATTTCTTCTGTAATATTCTCTACACTAATGTTTCTATGCATAGATACGCTTCCGTGCGAGCGATCGAGACCCCTTCACCGTTGGACGATCAGCAGTGGCTAACATACTGGGTGTTATACTCATTTATCACACTCTTTGAACTCTCATTTTGGCAAATCCTTCAGTGGTATGTGTGTATTTATACAATCTCCATGCTCTCATTAACTTCTTCAATTGATTGATGAAGTGCAGGAAAATCATCCAAGAAAGTGTTTCTTTTTTTGGATTTTTTTTTCCAATTTTAAAGATCTATTAAATAGAATTTATATACGGAAGTTTTGATTAGATCCGTCTTCTACCATTATTATACGATAAAAGTACTGGTTTTTTATGTTTAAAAACGATGTAGGTTGCCAATCTGGGCATATATAAAGCTCTTAATCTGCGTGTGGTTAGTACTGCCTGTTTTCAACGGGGCGGCCTACATCTACGAGAATGTCGTCCGAAAGTACGTGAAGATTGGGATGGCAGTCGACTCCAGCTACCCGGAGGGCCACCGCCAGGTCCTCCAAATGATGTCGCCCGATGCTCGAAATTCGGTCGAGCGCTACATCCAAAAATACGGACCCAGCGCTTTCGAGCGGGTTGTCATGGCTGTAAGATGCATGCTCATACTTCTTCCATCCTCTTGGTTTATTTATATCCTAAAACTAAAAGAAATAAACATTTGGATGCTTTGAACAAATATTGCAGGCTGAAAGGGAAGCAAGGAGGCAAACTGAATAATTTTTCTTTTTAAATTTTTATTTTGACTGTGATTCATGAGTAGAAATCCCTCACTGTAACTGAACCGCAAGTTTGGGAATTTGCCCAATTTGATGTTAATTATCAGGTAAATGAGACCATTCATTATATGTAACTGCTAATGTAACAATAAAGTTGATATATTATATTATAAAATTAAGGCTTCAATCTGTTGCATCCTCGTATTCCCTCCGTTGTACAATGAGAGTCCGAGTTCTTTCTTTGCGCTATTGGACGGACGGAATCGTATAACACAAGAGAAATAGTTAAGTTTGACAAGAGCAACGTTTCGGGAAGTAAAATGGGATGAGGGCACAAAGCACGAGGACTTTACGTGAAAAATTTCTTTTTAAATGAAAGGGGAAAAACTACGGTGGTGGACGTTAGGTCCAAAAGGTTCCACTATCGTGAGAATGGAGTACAACTGGTCACTGTGGCACTATTTGTTACCACACAGAGTTACAAGGCGAGAGGTCATGTTTTCTCTTTTCTTTTACTTGGTTGCTGTTCACAATATGTATGTAAAGGTCAACTGTTGGAATCCTTTTTCTCGTTACTTGAATGGGGTATTTATAGAGGGGAATCACGCCCTTGGCATGGGGACATGTTGGCGTTGGTGTGTTGCAGAGAATGCGTGCTTCTTGGTAACAGTGAATCATCTGAACTGGCGTGTCCGGTCATCTTGGACCCTCTTCTCCCTTGACCTGAGGGCTCCAAGGCGATGAGATTGTCCTCGTACCTAGAAAGCCTTCTTAGTCTTTGTCGGATCCTTGGACTTATTGAGTTAGGCTTTCGGGCGTTTCGCTTGTTAAAGATCCTTGGGATTTTGGTGTCATATTTTTTGGCTTTATGTCCTCGGAATTTCGTTGGTGACGTCAGCCCTTATAGCGTTCTCGTGCCTCTTGGGTCAAATTAGTCTCTCGGACCATTGTCGCCATTTGGGCTTCTTGGGACGCTATCTCAGGTCCTTGGGCTAAGTTGGGCTTTTGGGCCAGATTGTCCTTGTAATCCTCTCGGTCCGTGGTTGTGGCTTTGGGCTTTCCTTTTTAGGCCTTGGGTGCCGGGACCCATCATTAGCCCCCCATATCAAATGGTTCAAGGACTCCAACCGTTTGACATGTCTGGAAAGCACTCTTCTATTGTGACAGTCCGTTGGTTCCGCGCCTTGCTGATGGGAGCTGTCTCTTATCTATCTGAGACCCATCTGTCGCCGCCGTTTGGTTTCTCTGCAAGGCATTAAATGCGTCACTTGATTGAGGTGACATCGCCTCGGGAAGCCAATGCCCACGTTCGTTCTCTGCGTATAGGCTACTGACGCGTGGCAAGAGTCATGATGAGGGCGCTATTTTACATTTTCGAATTCCCTTTAAGTTGCCCTCTTCGTTTTCATTTTCTTCCTTATTCACTTCTGCGTATCCCTAGCATCTTTGTCGTTCCCCGAAACCCTTTGCCGTCGTTCCTCTTCTTTCTTTGTCGCAGAGACATTTCTCCTGTTGCCATGGTTCCAGGCGTCAAGAAAATTGCTTCCTCTCTCACCCTTAAGGATCTTGAACAGATTCGGGTAAAGTATAGCATCCCAGACTCCATTGCGATGGTGGTTCTTAGAGCCACTGAGAGAGTTTGTAGCCCTCCGGATGACTTCATCGCCGTTTATGAAGTCCACCTTAAAGGCGGGCATTGCTTCCTTGTTCCACTGGAGTTATACCATCTGAAAAGGGAGTTGGTCGTCCCGTTCGTTAGGCTCCAACCGAACGCCATTAGGTACCTAATTTCCCTATGTGTATTTGAACGTTGCCACCACAAGGTTCTCGAGATAGCTATGGTGAAAGTCATGTTCCATTTTACTTACAATCTGGACTGGATCACCATGACTTCTCGTCTGGAGTTTTCCATGATGAGTGCAAAAATCTGGATTCCACAAAAAAAGTGGAAAGACATTTTTTTTTTTCTGGGCGTCCAGGAGAACCGGGAGCTCTCAGTTACATGGAAAAACATGACGAGCAAACACTGCTCGGATGCCACTGCTGAGGAAAGGGAAATAGCCAACGTGGTCACAGATTTAGTGATGGCCAACCTTGACAGTTTTAATGTTGGGAAGAAAAACACTTGGTTATCACCCGAGAGGTAGGTGGATGCCAAATGGGTGACAACGTTCGAGGATTCCACCGTTGCTGCAGCTACGAAGAAGAAAAAGAGATTAAGGAAAAAAGGAGGTTCTCTTACTATTGAAGAGCCGTCCGAGAGGCCGCAGAAGAGTCAACGGACTGAGGCCTCGGAGGATCCACTACAAATCATTGAATAGTCCTTGTCCGGTGATGATGGCACTGTCATTGCACCTCTGGTCAGGAGGGCCACGGGTTTGGTTGCTGGACCTTCTGCGAGCCTGAGGCTGCAGGCCCTTCTTCTTTTGCTGCCGAGATCCAGGGTGGGGTCTCGGACTTTCCTGTGGGTCCATCTGAGTACCCCATCGTTTTTGAGGCCTCGACAGAGGTTGGAGTCAATCAGGGCGAGGAGGCGGCTATGACTGCAACCGCTCCCGCCCTGGAAGCTGTTAATGCCGGGGAGCCTTATGGGATGGAGTTAACCATCGTCGCCCCTGCCAAGGATGTTTTTGAGATTCTTAGTGGCGATGAGGTTGAGGCCGCGGCCTTAGAGCTCCCGGAAGTTACTGGGCCCTCGGAAGTTGTTGGGTCCTCGGAAGTTGCTGGGACCTCAGAAGCTGTGGAGCCTCCTGTTTCAGAAGGTCCTCCATCTGAGGCTGCTTTTGATGCTGTGAGCTCCTGCTCGTTCCCTCTGGCCGACCGGCTCGATATCATGTTTACGACCCCGGCAGCCACTCTGATCCTGGGGGCTCAACTTCGCCGTTGCCCGCTGTTTCGGAAGCTTGTCCGTGTCTTTGCAGGAAACGGTTAAGGTGTCCCCTCCTAATCAGCTCATTTATCTGCTTCTGCAGAGTCCTGTAGTCCTCCGTGCTGTGGCCCCCGGAGCGGTGGTAGTCACAGTATTTCGTTTGGTTCCCACCCTCCGGATTCTTCAGTTGCTTAGGCCACTTCAGGAACTTTTTCCCCCGGATCTGCATCAAGATGTTGGTGCGGGTGTCGTTCAGTAGCGTGAAGTACATAGACCTCATCTTTCTCTGGGCGTTCTGTTCGACCTTGTGCTGCTTCTTTGCTGTCTGGGGACTCTGATAGTCCCCGGCCTTCCTCTTGTCTTCCGCCGCCTTTTGATGGGGGTGCTCGTCCCTCTCTCGCCGCTTGGCGTCGTTGGCCTCTTCGGCAGTGATGTATGCCCTGACCACAGTCTCGGCCTCTATAAAGGTCTGAGAATTCTTATGGATGAGGTGCTTGAAGAAGACACCTTCCTCTAGGGCCGAGGAGAAAGCGTTTAGCTTTACCTCGTCGGTCAATTTCGGAATTTGCCTGGCCTTGGTTACAAATCGGGCCAGGAATCCCCTCAGGCTCTCCCTAACACCCTGCTTGATCCAGGTGAGGTGCCAGGGCTGCTTCTCCACCCTCCTGCTGGAGGCGAACTGAGAGAGGAAGGCTGTTGCCAAGTCGCTGAAGGTGCGGATGAAATCCGCCGGCATCCTGTAGAACCGCATCCTTGCATCCCCTTTAAAGTCAAGGGGAAGCATTGGCACATGATTGTCTCATCCAAACCCTGCAGGCTTAGATGTTCCTGGAAGTGGTTGAGGTGATTCATGGGATCAGCGCTGCCGTCATAAACCTCCAGGTTTGGCATTTTGAACTTTGGAGGGAGTGTCCTTATTCTGATCTTTGTTGAGAATGGGGATTAGAGCACATTAACTCCTTCCCCGCAGCTTTCGTCGAGAACTCAGTTCCATCCTCTTTCTAACCTCTCCTCCACTCGAAATGGGGCAGTTGCTTTCTTCTCGTTGAGGTAATGCCTTAACTTATAAGGCTTTAAATTCATACGGTGCTCGAGGGCCGCCCTGGCTCCTTGGGGGGAGCATCCCGCGAGACCGCTTCTTGGTTGCTGCGCTCATAGCGATTCCACTGGGTCCCAGAGTTGCTCATCTCTGGGCTTTTTTTCTCGGATCCGAGGACTCAGACGTCCCTCCAACCCATGTGGGGCCTTGTTGCTGGAGGCGACTTGGGTCATCGGGTTTTCATGCCGGTTTGGTGGCTTCTCTCGGTGATCTCTCTCCCTGCACCCGCCTTGGAACGTCCCAGCCTAGGAGGCCCTGGAAAGGGCTTCTCCCACCCGCTCGTCGATCTTACAGCAGGAGTGTTTGAAGGCTTTGGACATGCTTTCCATTTTGGCCGCCAAGGCCCTGACCACTGGATCAGGGTGATTTTCTATCCCAATGCAGGGGTCGGGGCCATCGTTGTGTGAGGCCACCTATCTGGCAGGTGCGCTCGCCTAGGCCGTTGTGTTCACCATTTTGGATCTTGGAGTTGGAGTCGTTGCAGCGTTTGTGTACGTTTCATGAAGATATGAAAAGCAGACTTTTAGTCGCTTCCCTCAGATGGCGCCAAATGTTGCGTCCTCGTATTCCCTCCGTCGTACAACGAGAGTCCAAGTCCTCTCTTTGAGCTCTTGGACGGACGAAATCGTACAACACAAGAGAAATCGTTAAGTTTGATGAGAGCAACGTTTCGGGAAGTAAAATGGGACGAGGGCACAAGGCACGAGGACTTTACGTGGAAAACCCCTTTTTGAATGAAAAGGGAAAAAACCACGGTGGTGGACGCTAGGTCCGAAAGGTTTCACTATCGTCAGAATGGAGTACAACTGGTCACCGTGGCACTATTTGTTGCCACACAAAGTTACAAGGCGAGAGGTCTTGTTTTTTCTTTTCTTTTACTTGGTTGCTGTTCACAATATGTATGCAAATGTCAACTGTTGGAATCCTTTTTCTCATTACTTGAATGTGGTATTTATAGAGGAGGATCATGCCATTGGCATGGGGGCACGTGGCGTTAGCGTGTGCAGGGACGCCTGCCACTAACTCTGCTGATTCGGCGTGTCAGGGAGGCCTGCCGCCAACTCTGCGGATCCGACGTGTCAGGTGCCGTTAGACCCATAATGATGGCACGTGCTCTGAGCGCCATGATTTCCTGCGGGGGTGGTGTGTTGCAGAGAACGCGTGCTCCTTGGTAACAGTGAATCATCAGAGCTGGCGTGTCTGGTCATCTTGGACCCTCTTTTTCCCTTGACCTGAGGGCTCCAAGGCGATGAGATTGTCTTCATACGCAAAAAGCCTTCTGGGTCTTTGCCGGATCCTCGGGCTTATTGAGTTAGGCTCTCAGACGTTTCGCTTGCTAAAGATCCTTGGAATTTTGGTGTCATATTCTTGGCTTTAAGTCCTCGGGATTTCGTTGGTGACGTCAGCCCCTTATAGCGTTCTCGTGCCTCTTGGGTCAAATTGGTCTCTCGGACCATTGTCGCCATTTGGGCTTCCTGGGACGTTAACCCAAGTCCTAGGGCTTCTAGGGCCAACTTAACCTCTTGGGCTAAGTTGGACTTTTGGGCCAGATTATCTTCGTAATCCTCTCGGTCCGTGGTCGTGGCTTTGGGCCTTCCTTTCTGGACCTTGGGTGCCGAGACCCATCACAATCTATAAAGATTCTCACTATAATATTTTGAATGGAAAATGATGACCTTTGGATAGAGGGTTTTCTTATTATCCTCTTAAGCATTATACTCTGTTATTTTTTTAATTAGATTGATATCTATTCTTATAATGATCAAGATAATATTAAAATATTATTTTAATTTTTATCGTTTATTATTTTAAAATGATTTTGATCATTCCATAATATATAAAGAGTATTTCTATATTTTGACTTATGATTATTAGATCATGCATGAGTAATCTATTGGTGCACTAAACCTCACCTTATCACCAGCATCAGCAATACTTTGATTTTGTATCCATTGGTTATGAATTCGCCTCAACTAAATGACTACTTTAGGAAATAAAAGTTTCTAAAAATGGCAAGACAGAGAGCATGTAGCTATGCTTTACCCTTCATAAACCATTCATTCAAAAGTATTATTATTATCTTTTTAGTGAAAAAGTTTCTAAATTTATCTAAGAAGCAGAATCAGAAATTAAAAAATAAAATATGAAGATTGAATAGTTATTTAAATCAACAGATAAAATCTATACTATTCATTTTTTCATCTTCTAATTTTAGCTATTGGGTAAATATAATAGCCTATCCACAAAAAGAACCACAACAGCTTCTCTCATCCCAAATGTGTAAGTCATTAGAAGATTGTCTAAAAATGGTTATTATCCTATAAAATGGCTCAATTTGAATTCGTTCTCAGCTAAAAGAGTAAACTAAGCTAAAATCCCCTAAAAAATGCGCTTAATTATAATAATTATTCCAGTTTACTAATTTTTAAGGAAATGACAGTTCCCACAAATCTGCAGACTAGGTACAACTAACAAAGGTAAATCATGCGAAGGGGTCGGCTGCTAAACTCTCTAATCTAATTTCTTGTCCTTTTACTTGATTGTAACAGATCAGCAAATCACAACATAATCAAACGCATCAGTGATGACAAGAAAGCAAACCCTTTTCTTAGACAACATAACAGATAACCAATGAATGCACAGCACAGATATATCACAAAAGGCACACTGGTAATGAAAGGAGACATACTGATATATATTCATGGCAAAGGAAATAGGCGGCTCTTGGGCGGTTTGAATTCTCGGACACTTGGGGAACGAAGTTGCAATGAGTTTGCAGCTTCCATATGTTGCTTCGCAAAACTGTTGGCTCCAGAGAAGAGGATTTAGAGATGCCCAAAACAGAAAATCTAAACACCCATTTTAGACAAATTCACACAGAAAGCCGAGTCATAAGATTTGTATCATCCGTTTCGAATTGATAAAAGCTTCTCTGCACAAAAATTCTGACCCAGACGACTAGCAGAATGTACAACACTAATTTTAAGCAAGTTATACAATATGCTAAATTTTAGTTAGTTTTATTATTGTAGCTTTTTCTTCGTTTTCTTCAATGACATTACTCATAGTTCAACTTATAGATCATTTGGCCAAAAAGGCTATGATATCCAATGGGGGAACCAATCATTTGAAAACCTTGAGCTGTTTGGTGAGGATTGAACAATAATTTTATACCCAAAGCAGTACCCATCTTCCATACAACATTATTTATCTAATCATGCAAAGCCAAACTGATTTCAAGACCGGCATATCCTGTCAAGTGAATAAAATGTGTGAACCTCTAAAATATTATTGAGATTAAGGTAAGACTATGTATAAATAGAACAATAATTTTATACTCAAAGTAGCTCCCATCTTCAATTCATTATTGTTTATCTAATCATGCTAAGCCAAATTGATTTCAAGACCGGTACATCCCATCAAGTGAGCAGAATGTGTGGACCTTTAAAATATTATTGAGATTTTAAGGTAAGATCACGTATAATATATCCTGCCAAGTGAAGATAGAACAGTAATTTTATAATATATCCAATGGGAAACCAATCATTTGAAAATCTTGAACTGTTTGGTGAAGATAGAACAATAATTTTATACTCAAAGCAGCTCCCATCTTCCATTCATCATTGTTTAGCTAAGCCAAATTGATTTCAAGGCCGGTATATCCCGTCAAGTGAGTAGAGTGTGTGAAACTCTAAAAGATTATTGAGATTTTAAGCAAGGTAAGACCACATATAATATATTTTGCCAAGTGAAGATAGAACAATAATTTCATAATATATCCAATGGGGAACCAATCATTTGAAAACCTTAAGATGTTTGGTGAAGATAGAACAATAATTTTATACTCAAAGCAGCTCTTATCTTCCATTCACCATTGTCTATCTAATCATACTAAGCCAAATTGATTTCCAGACCAGTATATCTAACGGGGAACAATAATTTTATAACATATCCAATGGGAAACCAATCATTTGAAAACCTTAAGCTGTTTGGTGAAGATAGAACGATAATTTTATAATCAAAGCAGCTTTCATCTTCCATTCACCATTATTCATCTAATCATACTAAGCCAAACTGGTTTCAAGACCGGTATATCCCATCAGTGAGTAGAATGTGTGAACTTCTAAAATATTATTGAGATTTTAAGCAAGGTAAGACAACGTATAATATATCCTGCCAAGTGAACATAGAATAATAATTGTATAATATATCCAACAAGGAACCAATCATTTAAAACCCTTAAGCTGTTTGGTGAAGATAGAGCAATAATTTTATACTCAAAGCAGCTCCCATTTTCCATTCACCATTGTTTATTTAATCATGCTAAGCCAAACTGATTTCATGACCGGCATATCTTGTCAAATGAGTAGAATGTGTGAACCTCTAAAATATCATTAAGATATTAAATAAAGTAAGACCATATATAATATTCAAAAGTGATATGATCCTTCCCGGATCTCACTTACAATGTGAGCTTTATATACTAGATTGTTCTTTTTTTCAGGTGGTAGGTGGATCAACAGGTAATTCATCCAATCAGGTTGAGCTAACTAACCTACATAGGCAAATTAGGATGCCTAGTCAGTCCAAGAGGCCAGCGAACAAGTCAAGTGGTCGGAATGATGGTGAACGAACTAGGCAGAGAAATTTAACAAATATGCACAGACGAATCCAACCCAAATTACATCCTAGCCAGTGTCCCAGATATGCACCAATTTGCGGTGGATTAATTAACACCATTTATAACGATAAACTGACACAAGTGATTTTCAGTACAATATTCTCCCAACAATAGCAGTCCAGAGCATATGTTACAGAAAAATACAACTTTTTTTTTAATCTTTTTGGGTAAGTATATGGATAGTTGAACGAAAAATACATATTCGTAGATGAAAATAACAAGCATGACAAAGAATCTCCTATGAAAACATGTATAAAACTGGAGGATATTTATTAGAGATACACACAAACCTCACACTGTATTTGTCATCTGATTATAGAGCTCGACGAGTGGCTACTTGAACTGGGGCGAGTTCTCATGCACATTGACTTCAATTTCTGAAAGAATATCCAATGGCCAACCTGGGAGACCCATATCGTAATAGAAGGTGGATTAGCACAACATCCATGATTGATCTAACATCTTTGGTTTTTCTCTTCGATTTGTCATTTTTTTGTTCATCCATATTATAAGAAGACAAGACCATGATGAATCTAAGATTCTAAATGAATAAACAAGACATATGGGAGTCAACAATGATTGCATAGTTGACTTCTCAAAATGGCTGTTGGAGGCTTTTCCAAACAAGATAAGAAGTGTTTCTACCTTTTACATCTTCCAACACTTCAGAGAGTCAATCAAGTTAATTGAAAAAAATCTCACCAGCAGGACTCAAACAGGCTTCACAGAAGTCCGAATCCTCTACATTGAAGTATTTTACCAAGATATTTCAGAATGTTTATACCCCTTAGACTATGCAGTGTTCCTCCCTTTTTGCACCATAATGGAACAAGATTATCACAATAAAATGCGGGTAAGATCAATCAGCAGGCAGCAGTTAGAAGCCATCTGATTTATCCATTCGGTTGTAAATTATCAGTGTTTGGTGAGAAACATGGTCTAAAAGAGTCATTCATTATGCAAACAATGCAAGAAATCCATTTTTCATTTCCATGGGATGAGAAAAAAAATGAAAACTAAAGGGAAAATTAAGAGGTCCCCTCCTTTCATTTATATTTGCCAAAAATCCGATTTTTTACAAAGTCCACTAGAAAGCTTTGAAATAGTCTACTAAACAAGCACTTGCAAGGAAGTATATATAAAAGAATCACCTTCCATTTCCTCATTTGATCAAGCTTCATGTCAATTCCTTCCAATCTATTGATAATATGGCTAAATTTTGGTCTCTTGAGTGGATTCTCATCCCAGCATTCCTCAATTAATCTGCAGCAAATCCTCAGATCATATCTTCAATGGTGACATTTCCCAATAAATCAAGTGCAATATCCAATGAACCAAGAAACACGTATAGAAGACTTAAATAGGATCATTGGAAGCTTTCATAATTTCTCATAGGGATAAGGGAACAAAATTTCATTAAACCAAATGTCATTAGGACTAACAGTTATTATGTTAATCTAAGCACCCTCCTAATCCAGTTTTCAGTGCAAAAGGAATTAATAATGTGCCAAGATCTGACACATCTGAAAAATGGGTCTATTGCTCCTTAATTTCTTTTCCCCATTTAGTTTCAAAATAAATGGAAGAGAAAATGCAAAGAAAATGGTAAAATAGGACACGCAAGAGGTCCTTCAAGGAAAACAAGAAAATTAGAAAAGAAATAATAACAGGGTATTGCATGGAATTTCTATGAAACATTTTGTAGGGAAAGGCCACATTGAAAGCAAGATCACCACTTTGCAAATGATTCTAGTAACACAATGCATATGTAGTGCAGATAGCAAATTCTACAGTCTGACAAGAATAGAACCCTGTACAAGAACGACATAGAGGATTTCATGTTTGTCTTCATCTATAGACTCAAAATGGTATGATAATTTTTTTGGATTCTGTGTATAGTGAGAGTTATATATTAGGATGTCTTTTTTGTTCCTTATTATCCATATTTGGTACAAACAAATAGGGCGAATGTGGGGGAAGAAGTTAAGGTTAATCTTTTTTCCCTTGGACTCACACCAAACATTCTTTGAAAGGATTAATATTAGAAAGGACAGGCAACAAGCTGCTGCTAGAGTATGTCTCATTATAATGATAAGGTTTCTCATCGTGACCTTAAGATCAAGGTTTAAATTTCCCTTGTAATATAGGAGTAATATCATGCATATCTGATATGTTATATGCTATACACATGTCCATCACAAGTTCAGCTCCTAAGTCGGTAGGAACCAAAATTAAGCTATTATGGCACAGGAATAAAATAAAAGGTAAATTTTTTAAGGGAAAATTCTAAACAACTTTTTGGCTTTTGGCACAATATTTCCAAATCGTGAGATTTGATGAGTTATACATATTAATATATTACGGGCATATGATTTATTGGGATTGATTGTGTTTCCTAATTTATTTAGGAATTAGTGGTCTGATTTGATTTTAAATTGGTCATATAGTTAAATATTCATAAGACCAAAATAAACGTATATTTCCATATACGTTAAACATACATCCTTATGATCAATGGAAAAATATAAAAATAACTCTTTTTCAATGTGGTATCAGAATACAGGAAAGGAATTCTTTCATTGCCCTCTTCGGTTCCTTGTGTCTCAACCCTAAAACCCTAATCCTAGACTTGCAGCATCTTAGCGGCCGCCATCCTTGTCGTGCCTAGCCTCTGTTTTTCCCTACCAATATGTCTTCAATAATTGATGTGAGCATCACTGATAGCAAGAAATTTCCTACTATAGTGAACATACATGATATTTCCTCTCCAATTCCTATTAAATAGAATGATGCCAATTATTGTGTTTGGTCCAAAGTTTTAGAGATGCATATCATGGGCAGAAAGAAAAAAGTCACAGGGAGGACAACTGCACCAGTAGAGGATGAACCAAACTAAGATGTATCAGAGGCTAACAATGTGCTTGTTATGTCTTGGGTCATCAATTCCATGACTTTCAAGTTGAAGTCTCATTTTATGCAATATGGAATGGCAAAGGAAGTTTGAGATGCCGTAAAAAGAAGCTATCTTGATGTTTCCGATTCCTCTCAAGTATAAGGACTGATGAAGAAGTCTTTCCAATCAGGTCAAGGTGGT
This sequence comes from Nepenthes gracilis, assembly GCA_033239525.1. Lineage (NCBI taxonomy): Eukaryota > Viridiplantae > Streptophyta > Magnoliopsida > Caryophyllales > Nepenthaceae > Nepenthes > Nepenthes gracilis. Next base: position 16,309,435 of record BSYO01000011.1, read on the forward strand.
TGTTCTCTTACCGAATACTACAAAAGAACTCTACTTACGAGATGGTCAAGCTATCTTAGGGAAGAACACAGTCGGATGCAAGTGTGTGTTATTAGTGAAGAACAAATCGGATAGAACAATCAATATGTATAAGGACAAACTGGTTGCAAAAAGATACAGCCAGACTTGTGAGATTGACCACAAAGAGACCTTTGCTCTTTTGGCTAACATAAGCATTGTTACAGTCATATTCTCTCTTGTAGTTAATCTAGACTGGCCATCAAGACAATTTGATGTAAAAAGTGTCTTTCTTTATGGTGATTTGAACAATGAAGTATCAATGGATCCCCCTCCAAGACTTCTACTGAAAGGAGTAAATATATGTAAACTAAAAAACCTCTATATGGGTTGAAATAATCACCATGGGCAAGATTTGGGAGGTTGGGTCACTCAATGAAGATGTATGATTTTAAACAAGCTATGGTAGATCACACTTTGTTCTATATCAGAGAGGGTGATGGCATGGCTTTGTTTATTGTTTATGTCGATGATTTGATTGTTACGGAAAGTAATGCCAGTGACACAGAGAAGTTTCAAAGCTACTTGGCCAAGGAATTTGAAATAAAAGACTTAGGGTTCTTAAATGCTTCTTGGGCATTAAATTACCTTGATCCAAGCAAGGACGTTTCCTATCTCAACAGAAATATACATTGGACCACATGGCTGAAACTGGCAACTCCACTAGTGAACCCATAGATAATCCCATTGAGGTAAATCATGGCCTGTTTATTTATCTTAATTAAATTCCAGCAAATAAATAAATATATCAAGATTGATTAGAAAATTGATCTATTTCACACACACTAACTTGATTTATCAAATGTAATTATTTGGTAAGTCAATTTATGCATAATACAGGTGATGGACATACGACCAAATTGAAATATATTTGGCTTATCTGAAGTCTTCTCTAGGAAAAGTATTATGCTACACAAACATGGGAATCTAGAAATCGAGGGATATATAGACTCTAATGTGCAAGATCTAGATTGGATAAGAAGTCTACCTCAAGGCATGTATCCTCTAAAGGAAGAAATTTGGTAACTTTGAGGAGCAAGAAACAAAATATGGCAGTGCTGTCTAATGTAGAAACCGAGTATCATGCACTCCATCATGCAATTATGGCGCTAACTTGACTGACAATACTCTTGAGTGAGCATGGATTTTGCCCCGAAGCACCTATGTTGCTCTTTTTTGATAACACTATGGCTATTAAGACTGCAAATAACCCAATTCAAAACCATTGGACTAAGCATGGGAAACTCGATAGAAACTACATTAAAGACAACCCAGGCTCTGGTCTGATAATAGTTCCCCACATTGAGAGTGCGGATAGGCTAGTAGATATGATGACTCATGTTGTTGCATGCAGCTCATTCTTACCATCCAAGTTGGGTATGTGTTCTATCTATTCACCAACTTCAAGAACGAGTTAGCTTATATTATGAAAAGTTAGCGGATATTATGAGCTATAATTATTGGGATTGATTGTGCTTTCCATATTATTCTAGGAATTAGTCATGTAATTTGATTTTAAATTTGATTGTATAATTGACTATTCATAGGACCACGTAACTTGTATATATAGCTTGAAGATTAACGGGAAAGCATAAAAAATAACCCTTTTTCAATTGAAATCAACACCAAAAGTAGACAAGTCCTCTGCCCTTAGTCCTCACTTCCTAATAGAAATAAGACCTTGACAAGTGGGATCTCCACTCTTGGAAATGACGCAGGAAATGAAGCACATGGAGATAAAAAATGCAAGTAATGTGGAAAAGTAAAAAATAAAATAAGGCATTTTTGCCTAAGATATAACAATATTTGGATTGTTACCATTTGGCACTCTGTAGCGCAAGAAAAAAGAAGAATTTATAGCAACTATTGAAGGCAAACGAGAACATAGCACAAAGGCTAACAGAGGATATTCCCAAAAAAACAGGCAGCTTAAAATAGGCTTAGCTGTTAGACTGGTCCACATTAAACAGCACAGGTTTTGGAAGCAAAACTAGAGGCAGCAAGTTCGGTTCGAGCCATGAAATGAAATATCGGTCAATATATATTGGTAAAGGGGCCCCTCCAATATAAATATTCCTGAATAAAATATTGTCATATATAAACTGATATTTCCTCCTCATGTTACGATTTGCACAAAAATTTTTATTTTTAATATATCTGAAGTTAATATAGCTATGATTGATATTAATATTAATATTTTCGTCCATGGTTTTGGCCCATTTGCCCATCCTTACCCAATTGCAAAACATTGGTGCTATTACAAGGATTGTTCGATAAACTCGTTCTTAACAAGCAAGAGCTTGCCAAAGAATATAGTCAGAACTCTCAAGGCCATTCACACAGGTGAGCATGCCAGGGAAACCCCATTATTGGGCCATTACAAACATTTGGCATGTATTTATCTTTGGCAATTGAGCACCCGTGTGCACGCACATAGTTTAGGGAAAAGACAAGGAGAGTCTAACGGATCATAACTCTTAGAATCCCTTCTTAACTTCTCCCAAATGCAGCTGTCCAACTATGGAGTTTTTTCTTACATTTGTTTCAATCAATCAGGCAAGTGCAAGGTTCATTGATTACTTGGCAACAGGTATTTTCAAAGAGCAAGCATGGAAATATTAGCTCCGTAACACTGGTTTTTATCTAGACAAACTTCCAGGTAAATGTCAACAGAGGTAAATATTCCAAATTGACGTCCCAGGTTGGAAGAGAGTGGTAGTGCAAGAAGGCATTCTCATGATGAAGAGCAAGGATCTCTTAAAGAAATCGTTTGATATTTGAAGGGAATTCAAAAACTATGAATAATTCCATACAGGTTTTCCTTACGGCCTTCCCCTCAGTAATATTTTGTCATCAATAAAAGAAATCATACAAGAAGGTGCAAGATGCAGCAGCAACTAGCACATCCAGACATTCACACACAAACAGAAAAGCCTAGCACAGCAAGACACAAATTTTAAGAAAACTTAGAAACTTACTCTTTCAATCCATGAGGGTAATTCTTTGCTGGAGCCATAAAAGGTGGGCGTGCCTGTGCACAATACGCTTTAGGAACATCCGCCTCTGGCATTGATGGAAATGGCGAACATCCTTCAATCATCTGGAGAAGCAGAATACAATCATTGGTCAACCAACACCAACCCAGAAACCATTATGAAGTTTTGTTGATGACTACTGGAACCCATACATGTTCACTAGAAGTTCTGACTATCCGATTTAAATTTCATGTAGGTTCTTCAAGGACAAGAACTCATTTTATAGAAAGCAGGTGAAGCTAACGCATGATATGTAAATGCCTTACAGAGTACTGTAAAAATCAAAGGCATCCAAGTGGCGTAACATTGAGTTAATTCAATGAAGAAGCAAATAACATTTTTTCCAATTTTGATGAATAAGGGGGGAACAAAACTGTTACAAGGGTGACATTGCAGAATTTTAGCACGAGCATGTGAAGTATTACAACCAAACCCCAGTCCTCTTTACTGGACAAATCCACTTGAAAGTTGAAAAACAGCGAAATTAGTTGACCCTAATGAGAAAAATTACATGGTCCTTACACAAGGGAAATTGTTAAGTACAACTTTGATCCCATTCAAACTTTACAAGGACTTCACATTCAGTTGGTTTTGAAAAATAATGGTTACATTAGGGACAAAATAAACAATCAACAAATTGAAATGCATGTCAAAGGTCCGACTCTCACTTCCAGACTTTGCTTTTCTTTCCATCTTCAAATTGACTGACATTAACGCCCTCTCCGTCTTGTTTCTGCAGTTCAGCTTACTTAACATGACAAACAAAATTTCAAATGTGGAATCATAATTGTGAAGGAGAAATTGATTCATCTATAATCAAACAAGATAAAACAACAATTCAAATTGATAGAATTTTGGGCATTTGAAATTATTTTTTCCCATTACATCTACAGATATTCTTGAAAATGTTTTCCTAAAAATTGATTTCTATTCAAGGTCCCCTTAATCTGAGTTTTCTCACTAACTGTTAAGAGCCTGTAAGTTGATTGGTTGTCAATTTCAAACCAACTGATGCATTTTCGTTTCACACGGACTAGCTTGTAAATCAAATGAAGTTCTAGTACATTAGCACATTCACAGAGCACTAACTCTGGTCCATGCCAAATAGACTTTGCTTGAGAGAAATAGAGAATTTTGGCTAGGAGACTCTCTCTCTCTCCCTGTGTGTTTTGTGCAGTGATGATCAACCGCTTAAAGGATAGGTCTGTTTGTCTTCTTTTTTTGTTTCTGTAGTCCCTCTCTTCTCAGTAAGCGGACAAGAACTTACTCGCTCCAACATGGCCTTTTTTGGTTGAAAGCTACCCTCTTGATGCTGAATTGACTTTGCTATTCACTTTTTAGTAGTTGAATTGCTTTGAGCCATACTTAGGGATTAGGAATTATTAGCTTTTAATTATCCATTTATTGAGTCTTAATCAGCGCCATTATGTATTAGTGATGAACGTATTAGTGTAAGAATAAACAAAGTCGATATTTGGTGGGAAGGCAAAGAAGCATATTTTACCTCCATTAGTTTTTCTACAGCTGGAACTAACTTTTTTTGGGAAGTGATACATAACATAATGATAGGATTGGACTGATGAAATCTTGTAGTTTCAAATCCAAGATTTTTTTCATGGTGTGTTAGTGTGGAAGCATTATGTTGTTGATTGACCTCATTGAAGAAAATTCATGAATCCGCCATTGCTTTTTAGCAAGAGATTCTCAAAAACCTCAAATTTACTTTATAATGTGACTAGCACGTATCACTTTTCTATTAAAAAGGGCTTCTCACCATTTTGGATGATGTAGCAGCTCTACCAAAAACATATGAAACTCTTGCAAGGGCAAGAAAGTAATGTTGTCCTAATGAGGAAAAATTCCTATTCTATTTGGTTACTGGCAAGAAAGGTAACCAGATCCCTGACTAAGATCTACAAGCAAAAAAACAGTGTTGTGATGCTTTAGTAACTCTTTTAGGTGGGGGAAATTATATTTTGCATGCCAATCTTGATGGACAGCCAAAATTATTTCAATTGAGAAAATCTCTTGATAAAACAGGTCAATACCATCATATATCTACACTATCAAGTATCACAAGCATCACATCAACCAAAAAGACAGGACCTTGCACTGGCATCAACCACTCCCTGAGTAAAATTAGCAATTCACCATGTCACAGGTATCCTTAGTCCACAGTGTTTACTAAAGTCAAACATCGTCCTCATCACCCATCAATCACAAACCTCCACAACTCTAGTCAGCCAGCCTGTACCGGCTGATTTCTCCAGCATCTGGTTGTTATGGATAGACATGCAAGCACATGCTTTTACAACAATAGACGAAATAAGAGAGAGAGAATCTCACTTCTTGCAGAATCAAGGCAAATGAAAAGACATCTACTTTGATATCATATTCTTCATTTCTAAAAACCTCTGGAGCCACATATCGCCCTGCAAGAAAAAGCACAGGCACATTTTGAAAAAAAAAAAAAAAGAAGAATCTCAACGGCACTGTAGGACATAAAAAGTAGTTAAAAATAATGCTGGAACAACTAGTTGCCACGCATCGATATTTCTCAAATAGAAACAGGCCATTGGGGTGTTTGGCACTATAGCCAAGCTACTTAGCACTTGAGATATAATCACATTGAAAAGATCAGTAAGCTGTAGGGAATTCAACAACAGCGATGCTGGTACTTGCTGTGAACCTGGAGCCAAATCTAATTTCAGCACTATATTATTCCTTTTTTTCCTCTTCCACCTGGAAAAAGCATACCAGGTATAGTGCAGCCGTAGAATCCTACCTGGACTATGACCAATAATTAAAAAAGGGGAAGAGAAAGTGGCAGATTCTGAAACAACCTACAGAAGCATGATATAGACTACTGAGATAATGAATAAATCCTAGTTTCAGTCAAATAGACAAGACTCACAAGAAGTTTCTTGGAATGGCACAGATCTCTCTTCTTTCACTGTCTTTGCAACTTTCAATATTTTGCTGAGACCAAAGTTTGCAACTTTTAGATGTCCAGAATCATCTCGAAGTATGTTTCTGCAATTTCAATTAAGAGCAGACAACTTTGAAAGTTCTAGAATAGTTAAGCAGATGCAAGTACAACAAAAGAAAATATAAATAGTGAAAAAAGGATTTAGACTAGAAAGAACGCATACGATGGCTCAAGATCTCGATGTATTATCGCTTCAGGTTTATGCTCATGCAAGTAATTCATTCCCCTGCAACATATAGTTCATTAAGACTCTACTGTAAGAAATTCCAACATCCATTTTAATCAAAGGAAAATGTCAAGATCCAATAAAGTTTGCTTCAGGTTTATGATCATGACAGTAATTCAATTGCCAGCACATGTAGTTCATTCAGATCATTCACTATTGCCATTTCAATGCTCCACAATACTAGTGCCAAGATCTTAAAAATCCAAGCACATATAGCCAGGAAATGAATTCCTGTGGAACAGGTAAGTCGTTGATGACAGATAAGCACCGTTGAGAAATCACATATATCGTGTCAACTAGCACGCAGGTCAAGATGTGGAACATGCATTGAAATAAAAGAGATGACAGGCCACGTCCCCACCAAGAGGATCATAATGGGGCTTCTTTTACAGGTACTATGCTAGCTTACGCCACGCTTGGGAGTTGGGAGTTATTGTTCCTTTTGTCAGGCTCTACAAAATTTAGAGAATGTGCTGTCCTACAAGTAGAGAATATCTGATCTACTAGAAAGTTACTAGATTATCTTCGTAGTCCAAGTAGAGAATGTGCATAGTCTATCGTTGATTGGATATTATGTGATTTACAACTTAGATGTTTTACTTCAAATTAGTAAGTCCTTTCTTCGTAAACAGGTGTCCCATCTAAGCAACATTATAATGCACGTAGAGTTAACTTTCTAGATGCACCCCAAATCTCATCCAATGATGAGGCAATCTATTTACTTATCACAGTAGAAAAATAAATTATTTTTACAGCAAAATTTAGCATTCAGCCCATCCAAGTAACCTTGAGATATCCAGTGCAAACTTCACAGCAATTGATGGCTTCAATGCACCTTTCTGTGTCAAGAATGTACGAAGATCCCCCTGTAGAGAAACAGAAGATAGTATATAGTCCAAGTGCAAACTTTTGTTGTAGGCAAAAGTGCATGTATTAAAGTTGCTGAGAAAGCACATAAAAAAAATGTCCAAACAAAATTCTAGCAGTCCAAATCAGCTCATCTAAGAAATCAACAAATGAAGTAGCAAACGCAAATGGTGTAAATTTGACCCATGAAAACAAGAGGGAAGCCCACCTCAGCTGCAATCTCATAACACTCAAGTACTTTCTTTATTAAGAGAGGTTGTCTGGTTCATGAAACTCCCACATCATAGAGTTTGGGGAGAGGCAGATAAATGCAGCCATATCTCTGTATTTCAAAGAAGTTTCTAATTTGAACTCATGACCTCTAAATCCCAATGAAAAAACCTTACCATTGCATTACGATTCAACTCCTATCTCAGTGAACAACGTCGGTTTTCTATGTCCAAATAAACCAAGCCAAAGATCTGATAATAATTGACTTGCAACTTTCCTGCAGCCTGAACAGCCATTTGCAAGCTAAGAATTCTGGCGAAACACAGCTGGCCTGCACCTTGCACTTCCCATAGATTTTTCAGGCAGCTAACTAAGATCAGTGAAAAATTGCTCTATTGTGATCTAGATAATTCCTCTTTAAAGGCAACTGTTCACCAGAGAAAAATCACTTTCCATAACTGTTAAATGTGAAATTACGCCCCTAAGATGCTTTCCAATATATTTAAGTAGGAACTCTAGATTTCCAAATGCTTTCCAAGGATACAGCCCAAATTAGAGACAATTTGAGCCTCATAGAAACAGCAACCAAAAAATAGGCAATGAAGATTTCCTTTCACTAAAGCAATTTTGCAGTCCAAGTGCAGGCTTAATTAAAAGGAATTCACCCAGATTCACTATTGAACCACCTACATTTACCTACACTAATATCAATTCATTTAGGTCACCCAAACAGAATTCAAACAGTTTGAAGTCCTCCAGATATATAAATTTTAGAAAAAATATTAAGCACGCATATTGAATAAACATTCTGTAACAATATCAAGCAATAAATGAATAATGCTGGCCAGCAGCAAAACAAATAATTGAAGATCATGATCTAGCTAACATTGTTCAAATGCAAAGAAATTTAAGCAGCTTACTACTAATCATAATAACTTGGGAAACAATGAAACATGTCATTCCTTTGGCAGATTAACAAGAGGGAAATACCTTAGGCAAGTATTCTGTAACAATCATCATTGGACTAATCTGAGTCACTGCTCCTAAAAATTGGACTACATTGGGATGCCGAATCTTTTGAAGTAACGCCAATTCATCTACAAATGCATTTCTGTTGAAATAGCACAACATGACAAAGTCGAATGGACTACCCAATAAAGATAGAATTATAAAAAAGGAAAAACACACTCAAAAGATATCCACATAAGAAACATGACCAACCCACACTTTATCTTCATCAATGATGACATCATCCCCAAGGGTTTTAACAGCAACTTGAATTCCACGCCATAATGCAACACGAAGAGTCCCCTGTCATTTAGTTATAGACAAAAGAAACAGCTGCAACATTACAGCAACAATAAGAACTAAAAATTTGGCACAGAACGATAGAATTTTGGCAGCAATTCAATGAGAAAATTGTGATATCTTGACATGCCACTCTCAACAGACAGAACGTAATCTAAGGCTGTGAATAACATTTAACTAATGTAACTTTGTCAGGGTTGGAAGCAGAAACCCTGAAGCAAGGCAGTTGACTGCTAAGCATAGCCATGATACAACATTGTGACAAATGTGACGTACATGTACTTTAATATTACCTCCATAATCGCATGTAAGAAAATTATTTCATATAATGACAAGCCCAAAATTAAACAACCAAATTTTATTTAAGTCGATACAGAGATATTGTTACTTTTTCCTCCAATTCTATGGAAGCCAAAATGAATGCCATGGTCTGCACAAAAAACAGAAGCCTTTTTTTAAATTAAGTCCACTGGTAGTTATTATGCTTCGTCTACACATTATCTTGGTGCTAAAACATATCTTTCAGCTGGAGTGATTCTAGTAATTTTCCACATCAAAATCAATCTTGTTGATTGGTGTGACCAAATTGCTAAAGAAAAAAATCTGAGCCTCCCAGAAAACTCATGGAAACTTTACCTCAGAATAGCTCAAACACAATGCCACAGAAACTTCTTTCTGGCTTTCCAGAATTTTCAATTAACTTTGAGTAAATCCTTCCACCTTAGCCAAACAGACACAAAGAGCTGCTCCCAAAGAAACCACCCCACAGAAAACATAAATGGGATTTGAATATAAGCCGTGATAACTTTTCCAGGTGAAGAACTGGGACCGGAGTTTTCTAATCTTCCAAGTCCATACTGAGTTTAAAAATGACTCTCATTTGTTGGCTCTCATTGGTCTTTACAAAATGGATCCTTGTGATTTTATGTTATCTGAACTCCATTCCTTGAACAGGACAAGGGCCACTTTCCTATGATTTTCCACTAAATGAATGGAAGCAAAATGATCCCTCTCCCCCTCTCATAAAGTCATGCCTCACCAAGTAAGCCTATGATAAATATTGAAAATTTTATACTTCTACCCTCATTTATTCACTGTTATTTTGTAGTAATTTAATTTAATTTAATTGTTTAACGTTACTATTTTGTTTTATAGGTCTAAAGACATGGATGTTTGATAAATGGCCCAAGTCATGCACAAAGCACACAACACAAGACAAATGATATTTTCTTCCCTTAATTGTTCAAGCAATCAAAGCAAAACATGAAGACTGCAGATAAACAGAGTTAAACAAACAAGAAGAAAATCAACAAAGATATTTTCCTCAAGGATTCAAGCAAATCAAACAAACAAGTCTCGAAAATGGCCACCCCGGTGAAAAGGGGTGAACAAAGCAACATCCTGCATGAAAAGGAGCAACCAAAGCAGCTTAAGCTTCACGACTTGAAGCAGTCGCGCCACATAACACGGACAGCCTAAGCTCTAAACCAGCAGCTAGGGCGACAAGCTTTCTGGCGAAGTCAAGCTCCCTTGCCATTCCACTAGGCAACGAGAAAGGCAATGCTGAGGAACACCAAAAGCCCCCCATTTATAGCGCGCGGGGAAGCAGGCGGAAGCACTAAAAGCCAAAAGATAACTAGCGAATCTGCAGAGAATCACAAAGCGGGGCAATCACGCCGGGAACAATGAAAAGAAAAATCTGTGACAGATCTGAAGAGATAACATGACCAATCATATCCCATCGTGAATATGCCGGAGGCTGAAAATCCAGGCCACTGGCATGGAAGACTAGTGATAAGGATGACTGTGGTGGTCTGGCCCAAAAGGGTAAGTGACCCAGAATCTATAGTTGCCCGATTTTCCCTAGGACAGTCAATGCTACCGTTGAACGGAGAAGCGTCCTAAGTAGGCCGAACGCAGCCCAAAACAAACGCAGCTCAGATCAAAATCAGCTCACGCACCCTTTCCTGTACTCATTGGTCGTCTGTCCTAATTCTCTGCGACTCCCATGATGACAATCTTTTCTGTAACGGAAATCTCCTAGAATCAGAGCACATCCGAAAAGGAAGGCTCTCAAATCAGCGCGCGACTCTCAGAGGCAGCCTTAACGATCACTGCGGGCAGCATCTCCATAAAAGGAAAGGAATCCTCATTCCTGACCGTTGCACCCCAAAAGTGCACCCCAAAATGGCACTTGCATCCACACGGGGGAAGGAAACAATCCCCTCAGAGAGCGGGCATCCTGTCTCGCCACATAAGGAAGGCAACAGAAATCCACGACTATAAAAGGCCATGGAAACTCACTCCATAAGTATGCTCTCTTGCATATCCAAACTAGCAAAACCTCTCTAATTCTCAAGCATCCAATTACTCTCCCCTCTCTTCTCCTACTAGTTCTCCTACGAACTCAGTACTCAGAGAGGCCATTCACCGTGAGCACTCCAAGGCCAAAGCCACTCACCACGAATGCACCTCAATTTATTTTTTTTGTCTGACATATTTTAGACACGCACCGACACATTTTAGACATGTTTCGGGCACGTCTCGACAAGTTTTGGATACACTCCTGATGCATCCAAGATCAAAGTTTCAAACAGATTCGGGTCAAGTTTTCCATTTGATTTCGGTCTCCGTTCTTTGAGCTTCGAGTCCTACACACCACAACTTCAAACAATAGGTTAGGTGACAGTGGGATTTGGTTCTATCGAAAATACTCCAACGCTCAAATCAGTAAGCAACCTTCTGAGAATAGAAAGCGGCAAAAGATGCAGAAATAAATGCTGGGAGTGAGTTTATGGATGTAGTTGAGGGTGCACTCGTAGGGAGAGTGGCTTTGTTGTTCTTGCTCCTGATGAGCAACTTTTCTAAGTACTAAGTTCGCAAGAAATTAGTAGTAGAGAGAGAGAGAGAGAGCGTTAGGATGCTCAAGAGAGTTAGAGAGAATCTGAGAGCTCGAGGGCTTTAGTGGGCAAGAGAAAGCGTTTGTAGGCAATTGAGAGCGTATCCTGATGAGTGAGTCTCCATGGCCTTTTATAGCCATGGCCTTAGGTTGCCTTCTTATGACAGTGAGGCTGGATACCCGCCTTCTGAAGGGATTGTTGCCTTTCCTGCACAAGTATGAGCGCCATTCTTGACCGTAACGGTCAAGGAGGCGGATCTCCTTCCTTCTGTGTATGGTAACCGTTAGAATTTCCTTACAGATTGTAGGAAGATACGCGCGCCTTCCTCTCGGGATGTGCTTTGATCCTGGGAGATTACAGTTACCTAGAAGATTGCCTTCCTTGAAGATGCGGAAAATCAGGGCAGGAGACCGTTAAGGCATGCGTGGGTTATCTTTGACTTGGGCGGCTTTTGTTGTGGACTTCAGCCGACCTACTTGTGGCTAGACAGTCAACATCTCCGTTGACTGTCTGAATCGCGGTTAGGCCTTTACTTGATTTGGGCCTCTTACTCAGTTTTGGGCCGGATCATTTCTTGCATCCCCATTACTAGCCCCCATGCTAGTGGCCTGGGCTTTTGGCCTCCGGTATGTTCACAATGGGACGCATTTGGGCTACATTGGAATCCGGAGCACCATGCTGTAGAAGAGAAGTTGACCGGATTTGTTGATCGCTCCGTCAAGATTCGGGGAACCACGATGGAGAGGGCGTTGATTTGATTTGCTGACTGCCATGTCATGATCCGGAGAACCATGTTGAGGAAGGCGTTAACCGGATTCGTTGACTATCATGTCAGAATCCGAAGAACTGGACTGGATTGAATTGACGCGTTGTTTCACTATGCTTCCGGACGGGTAATTGAAAAGTTGGCAGAACCGCTTCAATACTCTACCACATGTCGTCATGCAGTGAATTTGTGATCCCGGTAAGTAATTCATCAAAAGATCTAATTTGACTGCGGCCTCTTCGGAAACAACACGTGTCCATCACGATGAGCACGCCTTTTTGATGCGCTGCCTCACTCCAACGACTGCGATCCTTATAAAAGCCGTCTGTTAACTCAAATTTTCCATGCCTTCATTTACAAAAATTCTAAGTCCTTGTCTCCTTCCTCTTACTCTTGTTCTCATGGCTCCATCCGTTATAGAAATTGCCTCTATTATTACCACCAGTGAAGGGAGTTATACATTGAATTCAACATCTCATGGGAGATTGTATTCTCGATGCCCATACAGCAGGATAGAGTCTGCTCTCCAACTAATGGCTACATTACCGTATATGAAGCTCATCTGAGGAGTGGGCTGCACCTTGCTGTACTAGAGGAGCTACTCCGTATTTTCACGGTGTTCAACGTTCCTATCGCATGGCTTCACACGAATGCCGTGCGATATCTTTGTTCGTTGTGTATTTTCCTCCGCCACCATTCACGAATACTGACGGTGGAGGCCATCAGGGTAATGTTTCGATTTACCCAGAGTGGCGATTGAATTTCTTTGTTCCCTTGGAGTTGCGCATTAGCAGCGCTATCTATGACTCCCTCAAGAACCAGAAGGATTGTTTCTTCTTCGTTCATATTACTGACAGCTTGCCACTATCCCAGAATTAGGACAATCTTCCAGGTGGTCTCCCGGAGAAGCCGATGCAGGAGGAAGTGAAGGTGGTGGAGCCTATATTGTAGCTGGTGAAGGAGCATCTCTTCGAATTCAAAAGGGATCATCTGGTCTCGAGGCAGGAAGCCAAGAGAGCTCTTTGGGGTCCTTCACCCATTCAGAAGATCAGACCTTCACCGGCGGTGTCGCAACGTAAGAGGAAAGTCGGCACCATTACTATTGACGAGGCTGGCGCTCTTGTGACTGCTCAGGCTCAGTAGTCCAAGGAAAGAGAGAGCTGCTCCAGTGGAGCCTACTTCTTTGTCTTCCACGGAGTCGGATTATCGGATGGTCGGGCGACTTGTTGGGACTAGATAGCGGTCCGGGGTTGAGACTTCTGTGGAGGACTCTGGGGCCATTGTGCAAGTTGTCATAGGAGCTGTCATCATTGAGTTGTCGTTGCCGGGCAACTTGGCGGCGCCTTCCGCGCCAATGGAGCCGCTGCCTGAAGCCACCGGGCTCGAGGAGCTAGCTGCGGAGCCGTCCGCTGAGCTGGGTGAGTCAGCCGTCGAAGCACTTGTTGAGGCTGTTAACTTCTTTGCAGAGACCACACCGGAGGCCGTTGCTCCCAGCCTCCTGGACACTGTGCCGTTGGAACCCGCAGGTGAAGCAATGGTAGAGCGGTCTCAAGAGGAGCCCACCCCAGGTCTCCCTCCAACAGGTTCTAGGTCACGGAGATGGCCAAGGAGGCAATAAACAGTCTTTGAGGTAACTTTTTGAAGCTCTCCTTCTCTTTTTCTTGGGTCGTTACTGCCTAACTTCTTTGTCCTTTTGCAGGAGAACAAGATTTTACTGGCAATGAGCAAGGGTCAGCGCCAGAGTGATGCCGTAATTGGCGATCGTGATGAGGAGATCGTCGAGATGGAGGAGGAGATGGATCAGCTGGACGCCCAAGTTCGGCAGCACCAGGATGAGAAGGCTGCACTTGAGCAGGAGCTGTTGGAGCTTAGGGCGCAATCAACAGGTCATGAAGAGAGAGCTTCCCAGGTGGAGAGGCTTACGGTGGAGCTCAGAGTGAAGATCATCAGGTTAGGGAATGAGCTAGCCACCCGTTTGCATCCTCAAGAGGTCACCCAGGCATTGTGAGCCAAGCTTAGGGAAGGCGTCCGCATTTGTCGCCACATTACTAAGATCGTGGATCCTAACTTTCCAACCGGCGTCCTTGACCCTTTGAACTGTGGTGCACAGCTGCGTGGGGACCTTGTGAATTATGCTCGGGGCGACCAAGGGCCTCTCCCACACCCTCCTGGGAACTCTACTCCTTAGCTGTACTCTTGTTTTTCGGGTTTTGGCCTCCTCTTGTACATTTGAGTGTACTAATGAGAAAAGTACTTTTGCAGCATTTTAATATGTGTCTTACTTTTCCTTTCCTTGCTTGGTCTTTATTCTTTCGAACTTTATCCCGATTTATTAATCGTCACAAACTGACTGCACTACCTTCCACTGGAGGAGGTCGTCACGTGTGCCGTGTAAGCCCCCTAAGGTTTGGTTTTAGACTGCAAACGGGTAACTTAGATGACCAAGGTTTAATTTGATCGCTTACGGGCCTCTTGGATGACCAAGGTTTAATTCAACCGCTTACAGGCTGCCTGGATGACCAGGGTTTAATCTGATAGCTTATGAGTCGCTTAGATGACCAAGGTTTAATTGCGAGCGAGTAAAAAACCCACTGGATTTAAGGGCAGTCTAGGTCGTTTACTTTGTACAATCTGCAAGTAAGCATTCATATGGCAAAAGAAAAAAGAAAAGAAAGAGAGACATGGGACGATGCACAAGAATTATTTTATTAATTATAACGAATGTTACAAGCATACATCACACAGATGACCTACCTGGGTCTTTACTGGTAGTAGCGCTTTAGGTGGACCGTATTCCACGTCTGTAAAACCAACTTGCCGTTCTGGATCCAGAACTTGTATGCTCCATTCCGCAGGATGGCTGAAACTAAAAATAGGCCTTCCCAATTTGGGGAGAACTTGTTCCGGTTTCCTGTCTTACCCGTCGCCTTTATGTTTCGCAATAATAGATTTCCAATTTCAAATTGCCGCGCTTTTACCTTCTTGTTGTAATAGCGAGCAATTTGTTGCTGGTAGGCGGCTATGTGCATCCTAGCCTTGTCGCGGGCTTCCTTCAACAGATTTAGGTGTTCCCTGATCTTTCGAAAGTTGCCCAGTGGGTCGAAGGCTTCGACCCAAAGACTTGAGAGCCCAATCTCGACCGATATTGTTGCCTCAGTCTCGTAGTAGAGGCTGAAGGGTGTCTCATGAGTTGGTTCCTTATGAGTCGTCTGGTATAACCACAGGATGAAGGCCAGCTCGTCGACCACGGAGCCCCCTGCGTCTTCTAGCTTGGTTTTCAAACCGTGGAATAGGATACGGTTAGCAACTTTCGCCAAACCGTTTGCCTGTGGGTAAGTTATTGAAGTGTGAACCAATCTGATACCCAAACTAGAACAATACTTGGTAAAGCACTTTCCCGAGAATTGGGTTTCGTTGTCAGTCACGATGACCTTGGGAATACCAAATCTGCTCACAATGCTCTAACGGACGAATTCCAGGGCACTGTGCTTGATAATCTTAGCCAGTGGGGCGACTTCAACCCATTTGGTGAAGTAATTTATGCCTGCGATAATGAATTTCCTTTACTCAGTTGCGATGAGAAATGGGCCAAGAATGTCGAGCCCCTATTGCGTGAAAGGCCAAGGAGCTTAGAGAGACCTTAGCTCTGCGGGTGGCTGGTGGTAAAGATTGCCATGGAGTTGACAATTCTCGTACTTCTTCACGAACTCCAGAGCGTCCTTCCTCATTATTGGCCAATAATATCCCTGGTGCATGACTTTGAACGCAAGGTTTTTGCCGCCAATGAGCAATCCACATATCCCGAGATGGACTTCGCTCAAGGCGTAGTTGGCATCCTCAGAAGTAAGACACCGGAGGTACGGAGTCGAATATCCACGACAATACAGCCGTCAGTCGACTATAGTATACCAGTCAACCGTTTTTTTGATCTATTTGGCTTCGTGAAGAATGTGACGTAGGATTGTGAAGAAAAAATTCTAAAAGAATTTTTCCCCTATTGTAAATTTTAAGGTTCGTCAAATTTCGAGAACGAAACTTCTATAAGTGGGGAAGAGTTGTAAGGTACTAGTTTTCACGATATAGTAATTAAAAATAATTAAATTGATATAAGTGGATCGAAATCTAAGGACACGGGAGGAGTTAGATCGAAAGTCCCGAAGACTCGGAATTGGTGGATTTGGGAACCGACGTTATAATCTTGAAATATTAATTCGTAAATAAGATTTGAGTTCTAATTTATGATAACCACGATGTATTAAATTAATATAATAAAAATTAGGCTTACGATACGTGGAATAATATGTTTTGGAGGCAGTGCCGGGCAGCCGCTTGCTGGGCGCTTGAGCACCGCGGCAGGCACTGTTTCCAGGAATCCAGCGCCCGGGGTGGGCGCTGATTCCAGGGGTGCAGCGCCCACTGGGCGCCCCCAAGGTATTTAAACCCGCAAGGGTTTTTATCTGGCTAGATTTTGGCCTCCACGCACAAGAAGAGAGAGAGAGGGAGGGCGAAGAGAGAGAAGGGAGAATCCAAGGTCTCAGAGTCCAATTCCAAGCTCGAGCCAATTAAAGAAGTGATAGATCGGATTGAAGCAAGTGCACTCATAGTTTGTTTCATTTTCTTCGGGTATCCTCATTTCGATACCCGATTAAAATTATATTTTGTAATTCCAATGACTAAAGCATGCACATATGTAAATTTGGTTCCCAAATTCATAGATTTGATCGGTTTTCGGACTTAGAAACCCTAACCCTGTGCCTGGACATTTTACCCATGAAATTTTGGGGCTTTTGCTAATTTGTGTCTAGAAAATGATTACCCACAACGTGGGCACATTAATTTATCAATTGAATATCCAAATTTGTGGTTTTATGTGGGATTTCGTTTGAGGAGACCTAACCTTGCGCCCGGAGCCCATTTAGTGGATTAAATTGAGTTTGATGTATAAATTAACTTGGAATTATAATTACCCATGTCTTGAATTTGATAAGATACCCTTTGGATGCCCGAAATTTCGAGAATTAATTAATATGTGCAACCGGGGGTACTGTTCACCCGAGGTCCATAAGCAGTATTTTGCATAATTTCACATTATTTAATTGTTGATTAAGTGCTATGTATCTGTATAAACTCAATTGTATAATCTGGAAGCTTTGACATGTTCAGTTGTGAAGGAAATTCGTATCCGAAGGCCTTTCAAGCCAATCTGCTTTTCAATGGTAAGAGTTCCTTATCTCAAGCCTTATGATAAATTATGCATGGATCATGAACATTTTAATTCGAAATGTTCCAAAAATCATGTTATGAACCATTCGTTAAGAATTATCAATCGAAAGCTTAAGATTCCATTTGGCTTAATGAAAAAAGGAATCCCTAAATTCTTTACGTTCTAGAGGAAATTATACATGGAATCAAGAACACGTGAAGACTTAAACTTACAAGGAAATATGAAAATCTTTATCGAAATGTCAAGCTCCAAAGAAGATTTATGTATGAATTATGATCGTGTAAGGACCCAAGCTCACGAGGAATTATGGAAATTTGTATCGAAATATATATATGAAAAAAGAAAATTTGATAATGAAGGGAATTCTATAATCAAGAGTTTGGACTTTGGACTGATTGACTTTTGGAACGTTTTCCAACAGAGTGGGAACGAAGGTTTTCATGCTTAAGAATAGAATTCTCTAATGAACAAGTACTCGGACCAAGGGTTATAGATAACAAACTTAGGCATGCCAAAATATTATAGTGGAAACTCAAGGATTACTCTGACCGTATATTCTGACTGTATTTTATTGTTGGTGATATTCTTGGCATGCCTTAATATATTATAGTGGAATGTCATGGTCTGTTTTTGGAACGCTGGACGACTTTTGGCCTCGTCTATGAGAATTGAATTGTATGTAGATGGCCCGCCTCTGGGTCTAAAATAAGAAAAGTTTGGACTTTTAATTGTGTAGGTGCACACAATTCGGGCCACAACCAACCACTTCTTTGTCAATAAAGCCTACTAATTTTGGTCCCCAAACGAAATAAGTCTTCGACATAAATTAATAAATAAGACAAATCAAGGAATGAACTAAAGGAATATGGAACGAATCATGAAACTTCTCTTTTGAATCACGATAATCTCATATGCATCTCTATCCTTTATATATACATTAATACGTTTTGAATGAGTTTGCATGCTTCTCAATATTCTTATGTGCCTTATTGAGCTGTTAGTTCACTCATACTTCTTCTTCCCTTCCAGATGAAAGCCATGAGCTGATACCGGATTAGTTAGAGCAAGGAGAGGGATTTGCTTAAGGAGATTGTTGGACTTCAGAGGCTTAGAGTTTTGGATATGTTTAATGTATCGGAATGTAAATAGTCAAGTCACATTAATGTTATGTATTAATTGTGGCATGATATTTATTATTATGGATTATTGTTATGCTTTCGCAGACTGTTTATGGATCTAGTTCTGCTTCCGCATTCATTTAGACTTTGGATTTGTTTAGACCTAAATGGCATCTCTATTTGGATCCAACGTAATAGTTAAGGAGTACTGTGTTGGAGCCATGGATAATATGTCATTTGTTGGTCTTATGTGTGTGTGTTGTGGAGTAAATTTTAAAATCTGGATATTTATACGCTTATACAGGTTTAATTAAGCAGGTTGTATATATGGTTTTAGTCCAATTATAAAGGAAATTCTGCCAAATTTGCTATAAAATTTGATATTTTAAATTGATTGCATGTTAGTCCGATTTGGTTTAGTAAGTTTATTGACGGAGGTCATTAGAGAAAAATGACCTATTCCGTCACAATCCGGCAGTGTTCCATCCGCCAGATATCTCCAATACGGTGTCATCCAGTTTTTGGTGTCGAAGACTTGCATCGCTTACTGTTCCTTTATGCTAAGATTGCTTAAAATTTTCCTCATATCCCTCGAGTACTATTCAGGGTTTTCAGTTGCCGCCACTCTAATAAGTTGGTTGGCTTTCCAATTCTCAATTTTAGGAACGTGGAGCGTGTTCAACTTGTCAAATTTCCGGATAGCGTCCTTTGCCTTGGCCAAGTATCTTGCCAAAAGAGGGTTGCACACTTAAAACTCCCGTTGATCTAGTTAACGACTAGTTCGAAGTCGCTGTAGACGGTTAACCGCTTAGCTGAACACTTTTTGGCTAGTCATAATTCGGCTAACAGGACTTCTTACTTGGCAATGTTATTGGTGGCCGAAAGATTGAGCCTAAGGGAGTACTTTACCTCAAATCCGTCTGGGGTCCTTGGGACCACTCCGGCAAAGCTGCCTAAGTTGGTAGACAAACTGTCTACGTTGATGACCCATACTAGCTCTTCTAGGTGGTGATTCGTGTCCTCAGTGGGGTGCTCATCGATGATTGGGGCTGTGATCTCGACTATGAAGTCGGCTAGGGCCTGCTCCTTGATAGCTGACCTAGGCCGGAATTCGTTGTCAAACTCTTCCAACTCGATGGCCACTTTACCAGCCATCCGAAAACATCAGGTTTTTGGAGGATACTCTTCAGTAGCTGGTCGGTTAGAACAACCACGCAATGAGCCTGAAAATACAGTCTCAGTTTCCAGACTGAGAAGACGAGCACCAGAGCAAGTTTCTTAGGGTGCGGGTAGCGAGTCTCTGTACCGGTCAATGTTTTGCTCATATAGTAGATCGGCAACTGAACGTCAAAATCCCAACGTATGAGAACTGAGCTAAGAGCCACCTCTAATACTGTCAAGTAGAAGTACAACTCCTTTTCATCCCTGGGTGACATCAGCAACTGTAGACTGGCCGGGTACTACTTTAACTCATCAAAGGCGGTTTGGCACTCTGCAGTCCACTGGAAACCGTTCGCTTTTGTCCCCCTCAAAGCCTTGAAGAAAGGCTGATATTTGTCCTCCGACTTTGCCAAGAAGCGGGATAGTGCTGCTAGTCTTCCGATTAGCCTCTAGACATCCTTGACGCTCCGTGGCGGAGACATGTTCATGAGTGCCTTGATCTTCTTTGGGTTCACTTCAATCCCTCGTTGAGAGACGAAACCCAGGAACTTCTTTGAGGACACTCCGAAGACGCACTTTGATGGATTCGGCTTCATCTGGTGCGCCCGGAGCATCTCAAAGGATTCAGCCAGATTACGAATATGGTCATCGATGGTCATGCTTTTAACGAGCATATCGTTTACATATACATCCATATTGCAGTCGATCTGCTTCTCGAACATCTTGTTCATGAGCCTTTAGTGAGTCCCGCCTGAGCTCTTCAAACAGAAAGGCATGACTTCGTAACAATAGGTCCCTTGATCGATCATGAATGAGGTATGCCCATCGTCCTCTGGGTTCATCCGAATTTGGTTGTAACTCGAGTACGCATCCATAAAACTCAACAGCTCATGACCAGAAATCGAGTCTACCAATAAGTCGATCTTGAGCAAAGGGAAGCTATCTTTTGGGCAGGCCTTGTTAACGTCGGTGAAATCGACGCACATCCACCATTTCCCATTGTTTTTCGTTACCAGGACAAAATTGGAAAGCCAATCCGGGTACTGGATGTAAGGTTCTGAATCCAGAATGTCAAAATTAGGGAGTAATTAAAATGATAACAATCGAAATTAGGCTTAAATACGAAGAAAAATTGAAACCGAAAGCAAAAGGGGGGGATCCAGGCCCCGCGCCTGATGGGCACTTGAGGCGCGGCTCAGGCGCAAGCTAGCAGAATGCCTCGCCTAATGGGCACCTGAGGCACAGCATGGCAGAACCACCGCGCTCGAGCAGCTCTCGAGCATGGAGCTAGGCGTTGCAGCGAGCACCAGTCGAGGTATAAATACCCACGTGCATTTCCATTTGGGCATTTTCGGGGGCATTCCAAATTTTTTGAGAGAGAGGGAGAGAGGGAGAATGACGGGAGGAGAAAAGGAGGAGATTGAGGCCCGAGGAGTCCGATTCCGTCCGAAAGCTAGATGAAAAAGTTGGAGTACGCATCGAGGCAAGTGTTCTCATACTCACTTATTACTCTCTCAATTTTTATTTGTTTTTAATCAGGTATTTTTGTCTCGATACCCGCCTAAATTTTGAAAAATATGTACCCCATGATATATGCTCAAGAAATATATAGTTTATTGTCCAAATCGTGCTTCAATTCGTTCAGTTGGGGATCTCCAAACCCTAACCCCACGTCTAATTCGGGATACCCATTTTTTCCTCTGTATTTTGTTAAATGGATCTTAAAATATGAATCATCACGTCCAAATTATGCATATATATTTACCGGACGTTCGATTTCACAAATTATGATCCGTTCGCAGCGTCCGGAAGCATTAATTGGGCACTGTTATCGTTCATACGGGATTAAATGAGAAATTTCCATGTTTATACTTCATTTAATTGTTATGAGATCCATGTTTAATTGATTGTGTATTGTAAGCTTCAGGATATGTCAATAAGCCCATTTGCAACGGTAATGTGACCGGTGAATCCCAAATCGAATTCCGCCTAAAATGAGGCAAGAAAATTTCGCTCTCCTCCATGTATTTAATGTCCAAGTACAAGAAATGTATTGTCAAAGGATTTAAGTCCAAAAGAAAGATATAAATCGTAAAGTAAATGGAGGGAAATCCACAAAGTTCGATATGATTAATTTGATCTCCCGGATGGAGATATGAAGTGGAAATGTGATCTCCCGATTAGAGATAATGGGAATGGAAAGGATGGTGGATCCTCCCTCAAAAGAATAACGAATACGGATACTAGGACCATGGACTATGCTCATGGGTAGTATTCTCTGGTTTGCCATGTCCATCACCGTGGAAACCCAAGGAATACTTTGGCCACGTATTCTTGCCGCTTGCGGAAGCGGGTGATATCCCTGGCACCATTTAGGATACTACTGTGAAAGGACGAGGACTGCCCTGGTACCCCGAGAAAATATAGCGTTATTGTTATCGTTATCGGCCCGTCTACAAGCATTGGTATGTAGATGACCCCCTCGGCTGGGTCTAAGAATAAGCCCTCACGACCTTAGATCATGTGGAGTATCATGATCCTTTTCTCGTTCTCTCGTATCGTCAGTCAATATGACCTATTGGCCCTGGTCCACAAATACTAAAGTGAATGATAAATGTTCTAAAACATGTTTAAAAGGCAATGGAACATTTTAACTCATGTTAAATGACAAATTAGAACTTCTAATTATCCTTCTCCTTCATGTTCCATGATATTTACAGATGCATGCTTCCCCCTTCCTTTTATCATTTTCATGATTGTTTATTATTTTCAGTGACGTATGATTTCACTTGCTGGGCTTTTTAGCTCACCCTTACTATTCCCATTTTTAGATGAGAATACTTTGATACCCGACGAGTCTCAGTAGGCTGTTAAGAGTGTGATATACAGCTGAGTACCAGTGTAGAGCTTGAGGACTTATTCTGATTATGTGTGAGACAGGGATTTATATTTATTTTGAAAACTTTAAATGTATATTACGTCATGTATGTATTTGTGGATGGATGGATGGTTTGTCTTTATTCTATATTATGAGTGTTATGCTTCCGCATGGCTTTATTTGTGGTCATGTTGGGGATTTTTAGTTGGCATACTTTCTGAGCCGGCGTTGTACATGAGTTATGACGCTGGTGCCACCTGCGGAGTTGTGTGGCTGTATGATCCTGTGGTTTTGTGTAGTTGTGTATATGGATTGTTGTGCAGCGTTTAAGCAGGTGTTTATATTTTGACAAACGTTCAATTTATAAACGGAACTCTACCCAATTTTCTACAGAATTTTTTATATTTATTAATTATGGGCATTATAAAATGTTATTGTTGACGAAGGTTATTTAAGGAAAATAACTTGGTCCATCATATTAGACTTCTCTGATAAAGTCGGCATCTAGCAGCTTCTTCACCTCTTCCCGGATAGCTATGAGCTTCTCCATGGAGTAGTTCCTCCACTTCTACTTGACGGGTTTATGGTCGGGATCGAGGTTCAACTTGCGGACCATGACTTCGGCCGAAATCTCAAGAATGTCAGTAGGTATCCATGGGAAAATATCAGCATTCTGCCTCAAGAATGCTATTAGCTCGTCATGCAGGGTCCGACGAGTGAGCCTCCAATCCGTACACCTTTTCGGGTCCTCCGAATTCAGTGGTACTTGGTCGGTGGCCTCGTCAAACTGCGCCTGCTGCAATGTCGCTTCGTTTCAATAGTCCAGTTCTCCTGCAGGTCTTCCAACACTGCTTGGGGCAATCTGTGGCATGTAACATGTCTGACTAGTTACTTGGTCACCCAACACTTCACCGATACCCAATGCTCTTAAAAAGTTCATTTTTAAATGCAGTATTGAAGTGATGGTTCTGAACGTTGTTTGGCACAGCCGACCTAGAATAACGTTGCATATAGAGGGCAGGTCAACAACCAGAAAGGTGAGGGTGTGACTCGCCGTTCTGGGGTACATGCCCAGGGTGACTTCTGACTGTATTGTTCCGTGGACGGCCGCAGGTTTGTTGTCTAGGCAATACAGTGGCCCTTCTGTAGATTTTAGCTGATTCTTTTTTAGCCCAAGTTTAAAGAAGATATTGAGATAAAGTAAATCCTTTAAGCTTCTATTATTGATGAAAACTCGTTTCAATTAGTAATCTACGGTACCATCTAAAACGAGTGCAGATATAACAAGGGGATCAAAATGTTAGGAGATTATATAAGCCATGTCACTATCACTAAAGCTAATGACATTTTCCTCCACTCCCTACTTCTTGGGTTCAACTTGGCGCTCCTTGTGATCTATTTGGGTCTTGGGCGATCGGGTCGTTATCATATTAACTACTCCAGTCGCGACCCTATTCTGTGGTTGAGACGGGTCTGACCCTTCTCCGCCTGAGGTGCCAGAATTCTGCCCAGGGTTCCTGACGAACCTAGTGAGATGGCCTATCCGGATAAGCTCCTCAATTTCCTGCTAGAGCGTCTTGCATTCCTCCGTAGTGTGTCCTGAAAATCGATAAAAAGCGCAATATTTTGCTGAAATTCCTCCTTCCGTGTTCTTTAGTGGCTTTGGCTACTTAAGGAACTTCTCTCTACGGATCTACACGAGGATGTTGGCCCATGTGTCATTGAAAGGAGTCAGGTTGACCGACCTGTACTCCTTACGGTTCAGTGCTCCGATCCTGTGCTACTTCCGACGGGGATTATCGCTATCATTGTTCGTCCTCTTTCCCTCGGCTGGGAAAGAGCGAGACTGGACAGTCCTCTCAGGATACTTCGCCTCGTTGGCTTTTTCAGCAGCCACGTATGCTCGGGTGATCGCCTTCGCTTCCCGAAAGGTCAGCAGGTTCTTGTGGACCAGGTGCTAGAAGAAGTCGTTGTGCGCTAATGCAGAGATAAAGTTATCAAGTCTCATCTCTTCAGTGAGCTTTGGGATTTTTCTAGCTTCTGCCGCGAACCGCTCTAGAAACTTCCTTGGGTTCTCTCTCTGTTTTTGCTTGATGTGGGAGATATGCCAAGATTATTTCTCTTCTCGGCGCCTAGAAGAGTATTGGGCCAAAAAGAGACCAATGAGTTCCCTAAAACTCCAGATCGAGTTCGATGGGAACCGGTGGAACCAGATCCGGGCGTCCCCCTTCAAGGTGAGGGGAAAATATCAGCACATTGCCGCATTCTCCAGGCCTTGGAAACTCAGATGGGTGCGGACGTAATCCAAGTGGGCCATGGGTTAGTGCTCCCATCGTAAAAATTCAGTGTTGACATCTTCAACTTGGCCAACAATGGTCGGTTTAAGATCTCAACAGTGAAATGAGATCTCTCCAAATCGACGGCGTGCTCGTTGTCGTCTTTGAACACGCGGTTCCAGATCTTCTCGATTTTTGCCTCCACTCGAGAGGTGTTTTCGGATCTCTTGGAGTTGAGATATATCCTCAACTCTGTTCTTTCTGCTATGCGGCGCATAGCCGGCTGGCTACTACCACTGGTGGATCGGATGATCCAGAACGCTCCCTCCTGAGCCTGAGGCCATGACTTGTCCTGAGAATATCGGAGGTTTCTTCTTTCAAGGTTCTCATCCGAAATCCTGTGGCCCAAGCGCCCTTCAAGCCTTGGACGGCTTTAGGCATTGGAGGCCTCCGGAGCATGAGAGTTGCCCGACCTCGTACCCTTCTTGGCCAGCTTCTTCCTCTGGCCTCCTCGCCTTGAGGCCGGAACAGGAATCGAGGAGGACGGAGCCCCCTTCTTCTTTTTATCCTAGCGGGTGCAGAGTATTTGGAGTATTCTGGTCATGTTATTCATCTGCTCCGCCATGTTAAGGAAAAAAGGTACTGACTGCCCTCCGACCAGATTACCAGCTGAGTGGTCTTGGTTGGGAGAGGCAGCATTTTTAGCAGGAGCGCTAACTTGGGCTCTGGTGTTCACCATTTTGCTTGATGAAACTGGTTTTAAGGACAAAAGTTGTTGACTTTTAGTTAGTGTTCCCACAGAAGGTACCAATAATGCGTCCAAGATTCAAATTTCGAACAGATTCGGATTAAGTTATCCGTCTAATTCCGATTTCCATCCTTTGAGCTTCAGGTCCTGTACACCACAACTTCAAACAAGAAATCAGGTGATGCAAGATTTGATCCCATTGAAAATATTTCGACACTCAAGTCAGTAAGTGATCTTTTGAGAATAAAAGGTGGATGCAAAGGATGCAGAAATAAATACTGAGAGTGTGTTTATGGATGTAGGTGAGAGTACACTCGTAGGGAGAGTAGCTTTGTTGTTGTTGCTCGTGAGGAGCAACTTGTCTAAGTACTGAATTCGCAAGGAACTAGTGGCAAAAAGAGAGCGTTAGGATGCTTAAGAAAGTTAGAGAGCTTCTGAGAGCTTGAGGGCATTAGTGGGCAAGAGAAAGCGTTCGTAGGCAATTGAGAGCGTGTCCTAATGAGTGAGTCTCCATGACCTTTTGTAGCCATGGCTTTTGGCTACCTTCCTTTGACAGCAAAGTTGGATACTCGCCTTTTGAAGGGATTGTTGCCTTTCCTACACAAGCATAAGCACCATTCCTGGCCGTAACGATCAAGGAAGCGGATCTATTTCCTTTTGTACATGGTAATCGTTAAGGTTTCCTTATAGATTGCAGGAAGATATACGTGCCTTCCTCTCGGAATGTGTTTTGATCCTGATAGGTTATCGTTACATGGGAGATTACCTTCCTTGGAGATACGGGAAATAAATGCAGGAGACCGTTGAGATATGCGTGGGCCGTCTTTGACTTGGGCCTCTTTTGTTGTGGACTTCAACCGACTTACTTGGGGCTAGACGGTCAACATCTCCGTTGACCGTCTGAATTGCGGTTAGGCCTCCGCTTGATTTGGGTCTTACTTCTTTTTGGGCCGGATCATTTCTGGCGTCCCCATCAACTCCGGACATGTCTCAACATATTTTAGATATGTTATGTAATTTTATAATTTTTTAAAAATTGTGGACAATTTTATAAATTTTAAAAAATATGGGTTATTTTATAATTTTAAAAATTTAAAGTTATACCTCTTTCTTTCATTTCTGTCAATAGTCACCACTCTCCAAGGTTATCTCACAGTTAAGAGAGACTCATTTCATAATAGGTGACACTTTTCTTTCATCAAATTTTCATGAGATATAAAGCCATGACTCGAAAAAGAAAAGACAAATACAAAGATGAAGTAAATAAATGTGATAACACAGCTAATTTTTTGTGAAGCAATAATTTAATTTATTCATTATAAATAAAGACGATAACTTACAAATCTAGTATAAAAAGTAGTGTTCATCAATTTTAAAAATTATAAATCATAATTTTAGTTTATATGTCCCCAACGTGTTGTATCCTTAATTTTTTAAAAATAACGTGTCGATATATCGGTATCCGTGCTCCATAGATTAGCATCCCCCCCCCAAAAAAAAAAAAAAAAAAAAAAACTCATGTTAGACAATCTGATTGCTACAGTAATCCTGAATATCCGCTCTGAACATTTAGTAAGCTTGCCAAATAATAGTCTAGAAGAATCCCTACCCAAACCCCCGTTTAACTATCTTATATACCTTGTTAAGCATCTCCTTCGAATCAAGTCAACGGGAGGCCTAAAACATCATTCACTGCTCGTTCCAGGGCTCCAAAGTTCAATAACTCATGAGTACAAAGCAAACTATAACTCAACCAGGTGTCCAGCAAATATCAGAACGAAAAATGTCTACATCTATCTTGCACGAGAAAGTTACTGACTCACCTTTGTTATGTCAACACTGTTTGTAAAATCAAGCTCATCGGGATTGATCTCATACTCAGGGACCTCACGGGCATTTTGGACATGCATAGGAGCCATCTGAAATATATCTAAGCAAGGCTCAGTGAATATCATAAATCAAAAATAACATTAAAGCAAGGTCATCAACAAGATAAACAGTGTATAAATAACATTTCAGCACCAAGATGGCAAGATATGTACCACTTACCGGAGGCTTTGCGCCATAAAATTCCAAAAGCTTTATCACATCTTGATTTTTGTAGTACATAGCATCCGCAAGTGGCTATTCAAGACAAGCTTCAATCACTAATCTAAAATATTGAGGTTCCAAGTTACAGAAAAATATAATGTACAGATAGTTTAAAAAATAATATGAGATAATAACTCAACTGCCCTATGTTGGGAGCTTTCATAGTGATGTAAAGATGGGTAGATCATATTTTTTTAACACTTCCCCACGTATAAAGGAGAAGTTGTGGTTTAAGAAGTTCGGTAAACTCGTGATGCCAAGCTGTGTGCACTTTTTATCCTTGCTGCAAAAAGGGATTGCATGCTCCATTTGGCAGATATTCAAAATCCTGAGGGAGGAGCTTTGGTAACTCTAGCCGAACTACTTCAATCGCGTACATCGGCATCATCACTCCCCCCGCCCCCCAACCCACACAAAAAAAAAGGTACTTCAGCAGATGCTTTTTCATTTGAGTCTCGCACTTTCACCCAATTTCCTCTCTTCTTCTGTGATTGGTTTGCTACATCCCTCAGAAACTAATCAGGTTCCTCCCTTCTTAAAATTGACACATTGAATAGCTTTCTACTCCCAGTTGTTGGTACTCTCTCTCACAAACATTTGTAGTGCAGTTGAAATCACAAATTATTCAGGGAAAAAAATCACGGAAAATACAATTGAAGACGAAAAGAACAGTCAAAATAGCCTAATACCGTGCTCCCCCATCGGTCTCTGGGGTTAACCTCAGAGCCTCTTTGAAGCAACAATTCGACGACTTCAGTTCTGCCCTGACAAGCCGCGACGTGTAGAGCAGTCCTCTTATCGATGTCGCCAAAATTCACGTCAACTCCCGAGTCCAGCAGCTCCTTGATACCTTCTAAATCGCCCTCATTTGCCATGAACATTAACCTCACTCCTGACTCCATTTCAGAAGGGTCCACTTCCTCATCAAATTTGTTCGAACGTTCAGGCGCAAGCGAAGATTGCTTTCCTAAGGTAAATTTGGCCATCGAACTCGCTTCCATCCTGCACTTTCTGTTTATTGACTCCTCTCTCTATATAAAACGAAAAGCAGTAAGAACTCAACCAGATAGTAGAAGATGAGGCGACGAAACTGGAATCTCCAAAGCGCCCTCTCTCTCTCTCTCTCTCTCTCTCTCTCTATCTCTCTCTCTCTCTTCGCAGAGAAGAGATTGAGAGAGTTCTGGAAGGAGAATTTTACAGCGGGCGGAGGACGAGTTCAGACATGAGAATTACGTTTCATACGTAGGAATTTGAGGGAGACGGTGCATAGCCTGCACACTATGAAAGTGAGTATTCCCTCCGACGAGCCTCCGAATCCTTTGTTGGTAATTGATTCTTTCCTTGTTCAACGGTTTGCATCAAAAATTATTTATTTTTAGATTAAAAAAGTAATTATTAAATTATAATTATTTATTTAAAAATAAATAATCTAAATTTTAAAAAAATAATTTTATTCTTTAAATGAACGAGGAGTCGAGAGGCCCGGCCCCTTCCGCCTACTTAAACTAAATGAAAATTTAATGAAATGTGTTTTATATATTTTTTAAAAAAATATTATAATAGTTATATTTTTAGATAATTTTTTATATAATAGATATTTTAATACTTTAATATTTTATTAAAACTTTAAAAATAACTTATTTTATAATTTTTTAATAATATAAAATAAGGTCGGTTGGATCTTCAAAGTACCTTTAGCTCCAATCTCAAGCATTTGAACTCCTTTTCTTAGCGAACAAGTGCTCTTATGATACTTTCAATATAAAGATTTTTATTATTCGTTAATAATTTATATTAATTATATAATAGATAAATAATAAAAATTAAATAATTATTTTAATTATTTAGGTAATATTTACTATTTATTAATTAAATTTTTAATACTAATTGTTACATTTCGAGTTTTCGGTTATTATACAGATTAGGGAGCCTTCCAATCGTCCGTTGCGTGTCGATTTGGATCAGGTCCGGTTTTCGTCGCTGATAACCTAGAACCTGTACAATACAAACTACAAAAAAGAAGTGAGAGGATAACAGAGATTATCCTCCGTTGATACTCCGACACTCAAACCAGAA
Source organism: Nepenthes gracilis (assembly GCA_033239525.1). NCBI lineage: Eukaryota > Viridiplantae > Streptophyta > Magnoliopsida > Caryophyllales > Nepenthaceae > Nepenthes > Nepenthes gracilis. The sequence continues at coordinate 16,339,365 of BSYO01000011.1, forward strand.
ATCTTTCGCAATAAACGGAGGAATACATGCTTAAAGTAAACGTGGCGGGAATGCAAAGATGTAGCGATAAGGGGAGTTTGAGACGGATGTATTGGGAGGCTTGAACTCCATTAATGTACCCGGTAGAGGGGCAGTTTAGGGATGCACCCTCGGAGGGTTGCTTAGAGGTGTGTCCGCGGAGAGCGGCTTAGAGATGCGCCCGACAGAGAGGTGGCTTAGAGGTGCTCCCGCGGAAGGCGGCTTAAAGATGTGTCCGGTAGAGAGGCGGCTTATAGGTGCGTCCTACGGAGGACGACTTAAAGGAGTATTCGCGAAGGGCGGTTTAGAGATGTGCCCAGCAAATGGGTGGCTTATAGGTACACCCGGTAGAGGGGCTGCTTATAGGTGCGCCTGTAAAGGGCAGCTTAGAAGTGCACCTAGCAAAAGGCGGCTTAGAGGTGCATGACTAAGCTGCCTTGGTAGGTCAACATCCTGATTACCTGAGCGGAGGGTTGACTTTTGGACAGCAAGCTCCTGACTCCAGGGCGGAGGGCTCATGGTTTCAGGACGGAGTACTCTTGGGACGGTGGGATTTTGTCTCCAGGACGAAGTGCTCATGGGACGAAAGGCTTCTAGTTTCGGGATGGAGGGCTCTTGTTTCCGGGACGGAGATCTCCTAACTTCGGGACGAAGGGCTCTTATATCCGGGATGGAGGTCTGAGGGCCTCCGGACCAGAGGAGGATTGAGAGCCCCCAAGCGACGGAGGGCCGAGGGCCTCCAGATTTAAGGAGGGCTGGGAGCCTCTTGGCGGCGGAAGGCCGAGGGCCTCTGGACGGGCGGAGGGCTGAAGGCCTCCTAGTTCGCGGAGGCCTAGTGGCCTCTGGGACTGGTGGAGGGCTGATGGCCTCCTAACGTGAGGAGGGCTGATGACCTCCGAATGAGCAGAGGGTTGAGGGCCTCCGGGACTTGCGGAGAACTGAAGGCTTCCTAATTGGCGGAGGGCTAATGGCTTCTGGACGGGAGGAGGGTTGAGGGCCTCCTGGCAGCGAAGGGCTGATGGCCTCCAAACGAGAGGAGGATTAAAAGCCTCAAGAACTAGAGGTGTCCGAGGGGCCCCGGACGGGCGGAAAGCCGAGGGGCCTTCTTGATGAGAGGAGAGTCGATGATCTCTTGGCCACCAGTTTGTTCTCATTGGAGATCAGCTAGCAACGGTTTTACCCTTCTCCAAGCCATTTGAAGTCTTATGGAGCTTTTACGAATTTCTCCAACTTGTCCTTCAATACTTGATAGTGCTTACTTTTATAATGGGATTTGCATATACACTATTTCTCCAAAAGTAATGTAGGACTTTTACTTTGAAAGAATTATGTTGGATTGTAGATCTGTTGCGGGGCCTTACCCATTGGGCCTATGGTTATTGAACCCATCACTAGTCCCCCATGCCGGTAGATTGAATTTTCGGCCACCAACATATTCATGATGAGACGAGATTGATCATATTGTCCCCTCAAGTTTGAACTGGATTCATTGATCGAAATGTTTGACTCTGGAGAGTGGAGGGAACCAAATTGATGGTTGACAAGCTTGGTTGACCTCATCACTTGATCCGGAGAGCAAAACAGAGCCGAAAATATGGTTGTCCGATTTTGTTGACTAATGCACTCGAATCCGGAGAGCAATGCGAAGTCAAAAAAGCTGGTTGACCGGATCTGGTAACCAAAGCGTTTGAATCCAGAGGGTAGTGTGGAGCCGAAAATCTTTGTTGACCGGCGAAGTACTCGAATCGGAAGAGTAGTTCAGTGTCGAAAATCTTCGTTGACTGGAATCGTTGACAGGCGAAGTACTCGAATCCAGAAAGCGGTTCAGAGCCAAAAATCTTTGTTGCTCGGAAAAGTTGACTAGCAAAGTGCTCAAATTCGGAGAGCAGTTCAAAGTCAAAAATCTTTGTTGACTAGATTCATTGACCGCGAAGTGCTCGAATTCGGAGAGCAGTTCAGAGCCGAAAATCTTTGTTGATCGGATCCGTTTACCGGCAAAGTGCTCGAATTCAGCGAGCAGTTTACAGCCAAAAATCTTTGTTGATTGAAAAAGTTGACTGGCGAAGTGCTCAAATCGAGAGAGCAGTTCAGAGCCAAAAATCTTTGTTAATAGAAAAAATTGACCGGCAAAGTGCTCGAATCTAGAGGGCAGTTCAAAGCCAAAAATCTTTGTTGACCGGATCCGTTACGAGACATTTAAGTCTTAGGCAAGACCCAGGAGCGCACAAAGGGAAGATCTCCGGCTCGAGATTAGATTTCCTCACTGTAAGGACGCGCTTTGAGAGGTCGGGAAGAGACTTGCTTTAAGATAGTTGATCGTTTGAACTGTCGCAATAGAATGTACATTGCGTTCCTTGAAAGGGTTCTTCTCGTCGTGCATTGCTGTTGGCAAGTTAGCCAATGGGACTGGGAGTGAAGAGCCCTTAGGAAACTCAGTTGTTGAAACTAGGGACCCTTTGCCTCTTGGATCAAGCAAATGGTTTAATACCGTGACCCCGGCCAAGCCTGAGATCCCGATCTCAGTGACTCCCTCTTCGAGGATGCCTCTTTGCTTTCTAGTGGACAGTCAAGGCTGTTGGGGTTGACTTACGTTGGATTTTGATCATTCCCATGAAGGGAAGTCGTGGCCCCAAGGAGACCCGATTATCGTCTAATGGCTTTGACGAATGCGTCTAGTTGGTCATGCTTAACCCTGCCAAGAGAAGGTTGTGGTGTTAAAAGCTGTAGTTGCCGGTTAAGCTTTGAGGCTATCATTACTGGACTTTTGCTAGCCTAGGCCGTCACCCGCATGTTTCCTAAGTGCTCAGTCCTACTTGAGAACGTCGTAGCTTTCATGCGTTTGGTCCTAATCCGCCGACCGTCGTTGACTGATGGTGCTCTCTCCTTCGGGAGGAGGTCGTTGCACGCATGCTAAAAAGCCCCCTAAGGTTTTAAGTTTGACCACACTTGGGCCGCTCGGTGACTGGATCGAGGTTTAATTCGATCGCTTACGGGCCGCCTGAATGACCAGGGTTTAATTCAACCGCTTATGAGCCGCTTGGATAACTAAGGTTTAATTCGACCGCTTATGGGCCACCTGGATGACAAATGTTTAATTCGACCGCTCAGGGCTGTCTAAATGACTAGGGTTTAGTTATGACACTAATGGGCCGCTTGGATGACTAGGGTTTGGCTACGATCGGGTGAAAATCCGCCCTACTTAGGGGTAGTCTAGGTCACATGATTTTATGCAGTGTTTGTAATCACTTGTATGAGCAGATAATATTTTTTCCTATTAACGAAAATATGATTCAAGCAAGCAGTATGGTATATGCAAGACTTACCGGATTCAAGCGTGGAATTGTCGACGGAGCGTGAGTGGTGCTTTTTGTAATCGGCTCACCGTATCAAGGGTACGGCTAGCGTGCACCACTTCAGAGGGTCGTCGGGGAGCGTTGGCAGGTGCCTTGGCCTATGGCCCCTATGCACCGTAGGATTCGGTCCTTTGCCATGAATTGGTTGGGTAGAGTGTTGTTGCCACCTTAGGTAGCCTATTGGCCAGTGGTTCCGGTTCTGTTGTCGGCTGAAACTACCTCAGGTGACCCAGACCAGTGCAGCACTAGGCTCGATGATATTTTCTACGGTGCAACACATTGAGCCCCCATTGCAAGTTTTGCCATAACTTTTACAGGGTCTATTGCCGTGCAATCGGTGACTGTGGGATTGGCCTACTGATTGGAGCGATGCTGCATGGTGAAGCTCAAGTTGGAGAAGATCTAGCGGCGAAGAGTTACGGCAGGCCAGAAAGATCTATGACGAGGAGCTCCGACAGGCCATAGAGATCTACGGCAAGGAGCTCCAGCAGGCCGGAGAAAATATAGCGGCGAGAGCTCCGGCAGGCCGAAGAAGATTTGGTGGCGAGAGCTTCGGTAGGTTAGAGAAGATCTAGCGGCAAAGAGTTCCGGTAGGCCAGAGAGATCTGGCGGCGAAGAGCTCTGGCAGACCAGAGAAGATCTAACGGCTAGAGTTCCTGCAGGCCAGAGAAGGTCTGGCGGCGAGAGCTCCGACATGCTAGAGAAGGTCAGGTAATGAAGGTGACTGGCTGGAGAGCCAAAACGCCCCTCAGTTAGACTGGAACATTAGAGATCTCCTCAGTCCGAAAAACTACTACAAGCTGGCCGAATGAGAGACAGAGTGCCGGAGAGCTTTCGCATTCTGTAGGGCTCCAAGACGCTTTATTTAGTTAAAGAGTGAAGGACGGAAGCGAAGTTTAAGCTTTGAGGGAAGCTTTGCTACCCAGTCTGGCTCCTTTGGCATGGCTCCTTGGAACAGGATCGATCACTCCTCCGAGAGTGAGCCCTATCGCTCGAATACTCTCGAATATCGAGGTTGTTAGGCTAATGAGATAGGTACTAGAGGCTGCTTGGGTCCTGAGGTCGTCAGGCCAATTGATCCTGTAAGGATACTGACTTTCTCGGATCGCTTGGAAGCTGACCGACGAAGCCTCCAGTGTTACATTGTCTAACGGATGTAGTCGGTCAGGAAGAGGGTGCTCTATTAAGTGTTTGGCACCCGTACATTTGGCATCAATCACCTATTGGCATGGCTACCCAATGAGGGGTCATCGCCATGAGAGGTGATATCTTCAGCGACGTGTTTGCTGGAGCACTGGTATTAACCATGTTTATTTTGCATAAGAGATTGAGTGTTGAGGGGAGATGCTAAACTTTTTGTCGCATTTTCCACAGAAGGCGCCAAGGTTGCGTCCCGAGTTTTCTGTTATTCTACGGAATACGGAGCCTTCCAATCTTCCGTTACAAGTCGATCTGGATCGGGTTCGATCTCTGTCGCTGATAACCTAGAACCTGCACAACACAAACTATAAATAAGAGGTCAGAGAATAACGGGGGGTTATACCCCGTTGACACTCCAACTCTCAAGTAAAAAATCTTCTGCAATAAATGGAGGAATGCACGTTTAAAGGTAAATGTGGTAGGAATGCAAAGATGCAGCATTGATGGGAGTGCGAAAGGAATCTATTGGGAGGCTTGGGCTCCATTAATGCGCCCGACAGAGGGGGCGGCTTAAAGGTGAGCCCGCGGAGGACGGTTTAGAGATGTGCCCAATAGAGGGGCGACTTATAGGTATGCCCGACAAAGGGACAACTTAGAGGTGCGTCCGCGGAAGGCGGCTTAGAGATGTGCCTGGTAGAGGGGTGGCTTATAGGTGTGCCCGGTAAAGGAGCGGCTTAGAGGTGCATAACTAAACTACCGCAGTGGATCAACATTCTGGTTACTTGAGCGGTGGGTTGACTCTTGGACAACAAACTCCTGACTCCAGGGCGAAGGGATCGTGGCCCCAGAACAGAGTGCTCCTGGGACGAAGGGCTTGTGTCTCCGGGATGGAGGGATCTTGTCTACGGGACGGAGGTCTTGTGGCCCCAGGATGGAGGGCTCCTAACTTCGGGATGGTGGGCTCTCGCCTTCGAGATGGAGAGCTCCTAACTTCCGGACGAAGGGCTCTTATCTCCGGGACGGAGGTTTGAGAGCCTCCGGGCCAGAGGAGGGCTGAGATCCCCATAGCAGCGGAGGGCCGAGGGCCTCCAGACTGGAGGAGGGCTGGGAGCCTCCTGGCGACGGAAGGTCGAGGGCCTTCGGATGGGTGGAGGGCTAAAGGCCTCCTAGGTCACGGAGGGCCAGCGGCCTCCGGGATTAGCGGAAGGTTGACGGTCTCCTAGCTGGATGAGGGCTGACAACCTTCAAACGGGCAAAGGATTGAGGGCCTCCAGGATTAGTGGAGGGTAGATGACCTCTGAACGGGAGGAAGGCTAAGGGCCTCCCGGCAACAGAAGGCCGATGGCCTCCAAACGAGATGATGACTAAATGCCTCAAGAACTAGAAGTGGCCAAGAGGTCCCGGACGGGCAGAGAGTCGATGGGCCTCCTGGATGAGATAAGAGTCGAGGGTCTCCTGGCCGGCAATTTGCTCTCATTTGAAATCGATTAGCAATGGTTATGCCCTTCTCCGAGCCATATGGATCCTTATGGAGCTTTTTCAAGCTTCGCTAACTTGTCTTTCAATACTTGAGAGTGCTTATTTTTATAGTGAGATTTATAGATGCACTATTTTTTAAAAAACAATGTGAAACTTTTACTTTGAAGAAATTATGTTAAATTGTGGATCTGCTGCAGAGCCTGGCCTATTGGGCCCATGGTTACTGAACCCATCACTTAACGGTTATATATGGCTTTATTTAAAACCTTAATCAGACAATCCTTTTGTAAATTTGGAAATAATTATATATTCTATTTATAATTTCCAAATTATATGGCAGGGTTCAGGTTTGAAGCTATGGAAGGCGGATCCGCGTCAGATCGACTAGCAGGAAGATCCGATTTACGGCCCCTGAACTGTAGGATAACCCGAATTCCTGGTACGCAACATTGGCGCCGTCTGTGGGAAACGGCCAAAAAGCCAGTTTTACCACTAAAAAGCATAAAGACAAAACTGACGCACTTATACCAAGCATTTCGATCAGAGAAATTAGACGACTTTATAAACAAATGATGACAGTACTCACCCTGCCATTGGCGCGTTGACGCTTGGGGGCTGGGGGCTACTTCCTATCTTCTGTGATTTCCCAGTAAGGAGAAGTCAGAGAGCAAAGTCAAAGCTCAGTGACGCTCTTACCACTCCTAGGCCGTTTCACAAATAGCCATAAATGAAACCGGTAGACACTCTTCATAAAAGAGATCGATACTCAAATGTACAATACATCCGTTTCAGATTCTTTGCGTCAAACATGTGGATCATTTTGCACCAAACGACATTTTTTCTCTCAAATTACCGGTTGTAAGTCAACCGGTCTTTTCTCTATCATAGGAGAAAGAAAGGGCGAAGCACAGAAACAGAAGAAAAAAGAGAGAAAAGCCGGACACGGATCCAATTCTAAAGCCTACAGTGCCATTTCAGCATTTCCTGGCACTAACAAGTTCATTCCGGTGGAAACTCCAAACCGGCTAAAGTGAAATCTACTCCAAATTTTGTTCACTCCAAGAATTCTAGTTTGGAATCTTACTTCCGTAAATCCACAAGGAATAACCAACGTTGCCCTCGGGGCTTTTTCTTCAACCACCCATACTGCAACTTCAAGAAGAAGAAATAAAGAAAGAACCCAACTTAGAAAACATACGGGCACAATATTTGAATCTAAGTTGGCGCAAAAAAAGGATTTCACTCGAGATAGAAGGTTGAGGGGCAACATCCTTGCCACTCCCAAGATGGCCGGCAAAGAAGGTATAGCCAAATGAGGTCACGTTGGGGGCTTTTCTTCAACATCGGTCTCAAAAAAAAAGGCCCACGGTCGGTTTGACTTAGTCAAATCGGCCTCTACTTCCTTCTTAAAAAAAAAAGTGTGTGTGTGCCTGGATTTGGCCATCCTCCAACATTAAAAAAAAAAGAAAGAAAAATGATAAGAGAAAGGCCCAGATTTGCGTCACTGCCGGTTTGACCGGCTTCATCCTTCTCCCTAAAAAAAAAATCAGTAAAATGCGTCGCAGAACAGAGGCAGAGCAGCGGAGCAGAAAAGAAGAAAAAGAAGAAGGGAAGAGAGGAGGAAGAAGGCGACAAGGCTAGCAGTGGCAGCGACCACCGTCGCTGGAGGAGGTGTAACCCAGATCTGAAGCCGGTGATGTCTTCTTTCCTTTTCCCCTCCGATTTTGTGCCGAGATGTGAGTAGAGGAAAGAGATCGTGAGCCACAAGGAGCCACCGCCGCTGTCGCCACCATCATCGGAGCAAAATTAACAAATCAAGGCAAGTGAATCCTTCCTTCTTTTTGCGGATGCTCGGGTTGTGCTTGCATGTGGCAAATTTGTGGTGAACTAGCCAGATTTTGGTGTATTGTGTGGCGGAGAGAGGAAGAAGGCGCTGACGGCACCCGCATAAGCTGCCGTTGCCACTGATCCCGTCGCTAGACGGCCATCACCGTGACTGGCAGCATCGCCGTATGACTTCACCGATGTTCATCATCTTCAAAGCCCTCTCTCTGGTTCCTCAAACCACTCACAAAATCCAAACCGGCATCTCCTCTCACAACTTGCTGGTCGGCATTTCCTCTCCAACTACAAATCGGTCATATCTCTCCCAAACAGCCGGTTTGAATTATTCAAACATAGCCCCTCAAATTCAAAATCGGCTGGCGCTGTGCATCATCTTCTCTAGCGACAACCACTCTGGCCAGTACCTCCTCTCACAAGCAATCGGTTTGACTTATTCAAACCCAACTCTTCAAATTCCAAACCGACATCTTTTCTCACAAATGCCCGGTTCCAGCATACTAGTGTTTCCCTCTCACACAAATCTAGAGTTCAAAGGCACTCTGCACAGGAGCCATTTTTTCTTCTCCCACAAGGACGCCAGGTTTTCACTCCGCACAGAAGCGAATCGTCCTGGCACCCAGTAGAACACTCCGTCCAAAAGAAGAGCAAGCCGTGTAGAAACAAAGTATCTGGCTCACAGCCACTCCGGCTCCCAAAATCTGCTCCCGTCACAGCACACTCAGGCTTCCAAGATCTGCTCCGGTCACAGCCACTCCGGCTCCCAAAATCTGCTCCCGTCACAGCCACTCCGGCTCCCAAAATCCACTCCAGCGCGCAAAAACCGCTTTAGGTCCATTCCGGCGAGCAAGATTCAAACCGTCGGTGCCTATTTCAAGTCTGATTGAGAATGCACCAACTAGATCAAATCACCCTGGCATTCAAAGTATATGTTGCCAATTGGGATAATCGGGTATCCAAGCTAGTACCAGAAACATCCAGTCCGACATCCAAAATCCAAATTGCCAGTTTGATTAATACGAAAGAGCCATTCCGGCCAGTTTGGGCCACTCTAGCACCCCAACTACTCCGGCATACCATTTCTCAGTGAACCGGCCCAAAGATTGACTCTGGCATCCAACTTGTATTTTGCCGGTTTGGGTAGTCAGGCAACCAGTCGTTTGAAATCTACTCCAGCCGCAGCCCACTCCGGCTCTCAAAATCAACTTCGGATTTTCCCTGCGTAGAAGCGAAGTATTTGGCCCGTGAAAGTCATTCCACTGATTTTCACTTTGCTCCAAAAATCAGTCCGGCTCCCAGGAGTACTCATCCACTCCGGAAGGCTGCCAACACCGGACTTCGGCTGATCCCTGACTTCAATTAACTCCGAACTTTAGTCAACTCCGATTTTCCCTAGCAAGCATGAAGTACTCCGAAAATCTCTCGCAAATTTCCAAATCGGCATTTGAAAGTGTCAAAACCGATTTCAATTCAAATCGGCTGAGGAAAATCAGAATCGGCATTTGAAGGTGTAAAAACCGATTTCAATTCAAATTGGCTGAGGAAAATCAGAATCGGCATTTGAAGGTGTAAAAACCGATTTCAATTCAAATCGGCTGAGAAAAATCAGAATCGGCATTTGAAGGTGTAAAAACCGATTTCAATTCTAATCGATATTTCCTATCACAACTTTTCGGTTTGTATTTTCCTACCTGGCATTCCGGTCCAAAACCACTCCATCCAAAAGCAAAGTCCACTCCAGAATTTTGGCTCTCATCAAGCCGGTTTAGAATCACTTCGGCATTTTATCTCTCATCAAGTTGGCTTATATCCACTCCAGTATATTACTTCTTTCAACTAGCCAATTTGATGGCGTTCAATTCGACTCCTAGAAGCGGAACATCCGGCCCATGAAAGTCATCCCGCTGATTTTCACTCCGCTAGCAAAAATCGCTCCGGAAGTTTGTTCACTGCAAAAGTTTGATAACTTCAGAAGATAGTCACTCCGAAAATTTGAGTACTCTGAAAGTTTTAGAACTCCAGAATATGACCACTCTGGAAGTTTAGTCATTCCAGAATTCTTATCAATATGAAGTTTCAACCTACTCCAGAACTTCATCTCACTCCAGATTTCAGTCACTTCAGAGGTTTCATTCAGTCTGGATTTACCACACACCAAATTTTCCTTCGGAAGATAATTCACACCGGACTTTTAGTTTGAATTTTATTCATTTATGAATTTCCACTTAGAAAATTGAACTCCAAGAGTTTTACTCCGGAATTCTCTTGAGGTCATATCGTGCGCAATACATCCTACCATGAGTAACCGAACCCAACACAATGGCCTTTGTTGACAATCTTCTAGCAGTTTCAACTACTTCGACTTGTACCGGTCTCAAGATATTACGCTGGAGTTTCACCCTTCAACTCCCACATAATTGAGGTCGTCCAGCATTCGCAGAAAAAAGGCTTGGATTGATAATCTCGTAGCCCAAGCGGCCACTAGTAACAAGACATGACGGTGATCAGGAAATCGATTCAATCATTAAATACTGATGAAAGCCAAGAGTATGGTCCATATTGCACCAAGATCATGGCACTCCATCTAATTTGAATACCAAGTGGCCCAGAAGAGGTCGAATTCTAAACCTTAGTTACAACACCGAGCAACCCAGAAGAGGTCGAATTCTGAACCTCGGTTACATCACCGAGCGGCCCAAAGGAGGTCGAATTCTAAACCTCGATTACATCACCGAACGGCCCAAAGGAGGTCAAATTCTAAACCTCGGTTACATCACCGAGCGGCTCAAAGGAGGTCGAATTCTAAACCTCGATTACATCACCGAGCGGCCCAAAGGAGATCGAATTCTAAACCTCGGTTACATCACCGAGCGGCCCAAAGAAGGTTGAATTCTAAACCTCGGTTACATTACCGAGCGGCCCAAAAGAGGTCGAATTCTAAATCTCGGTTACATCACCGAGCGGCCCAAAGGAGGTTGAATTCTAAACCTTGGTTACATCACCGAGCGGCTCAAAGGAGGTTGAATTCTAAACCTCGGTTACATCACTGAGCGGCCCAAAGGAGGTCGAATTCTAAACCTTAGTTACATTACTAAGCGGCTCAAAAGAAGCATGATTTTAAAAACCAGATTTTCCAAAGATGGTAAGTCGACAAAGACAAGCAAACAGCGTCCCATCAGAAATATGCCGGGAGTTGAAAATTCAAACCACCCGGCATGGAAGGCTAGTGATGGGTACAGTATAACCGGCCCAAGGAAAAACTGCTCAAATCGCTTCGTCCTATCCAGGTGGTTGTCACAGGTAGTTTTTGGCCAGTGGTTATTATAAAGAAAAATAACCACCTCCACATGATAAGGATCCTCATCCAAACAGAGGACAGGAGAGGGAAATGGGAGAAAACCGCGAGGAAAGGGAGGAGCCCTTTGATCTGAAAGAGAAGCCCTTGATCTGAAAGGAGGCCAGCCCTTGATCTGAAAAGAGAGGCCATTGATATGAAGAAGGCGAGCTTTTGATCTTAAGGAGGCCAACCCTTCATCATCCCAGGAGATCAAAACAACGGGCAGAGAGCCCATAGAAAAGATCTTTCATCTTCCTCCAAGAGATCTCCCTTCTAGTGATTAATAATAATTTACAAACTCTCTCCTGAGGCATACCTTTAAGCCGTTCACCGGTTGAATGCCACAAAACACTTCACCCATCAAATATGCATCATCCATTTATCTTTCTATATTCTTGAAAAGACTTCTAACTTGAGCGTCGGAGGGTTTACGATGGGAACAATTTTCGCCGACCTCTAACGTCTCGTTTTTTAGTTGTGTTGCGCAGGGTTCAGGTTTGAAGTTATGGAAGGCGGATCCGCGTTAGATCGACCAGCAAGAAGATCAAATTTGCGGTCCCTGATCCGTAAGACAACCTGAATTCCTGGTGCGCAACAAATTTTAAGGATTGTTGAGCTTAGTTTTAAAAAAGAATAGGAAATTATAAAATTAATCTTCTATTTTGAGATTTTTTTTAATCTATTTTTAATATTTTTAATAAGTTTTAATTTACATTTCTGGAAATAAACCTCAAAGATATTTTTAACATAAATTACAAATTAGTAATATTATCACTTTTCTCAAATATTGTAGTTGTTTTAATTTTTTAATGAGATAAAAGTATAGAGAATTACAAATGCAAATATGGAAATTATGTGAACATGTGAAATATAAGATATTTAGTTCACATAATATAAACTGTGAAATTATTATTATTATTTTTTGTACATCAGTTTTTTCTAATATATATACATATAATTTTTCATTGTTCTTCTATTATGTGGGAATAAATTTGATAAAATATAAGTATAGCCATATTTAATTAATCTTGAGTATGATTAAAATATTAAAAAATGCCCAGATGAGTTAAAGTCGCAAAATCTTTAAAAAAATAATTTGATAAGTTTTTTAGTCAGTATTTATTATTAATATTTTATATTTATCAATTAAAATTTGCTGTAATTTTAATATATGTTTGTGTACATAATTTAAAAGTAAAAATTAATTATATTAGGGTGCTATATGTAAAGATAAATTCTAAAACTCTAATGCTTTGTCACCATCAACTCTTATTATTTATTCCCTTCTCCATTTCAGTTATCCCTTTGCATGTATCTTGTAATATTTCAAATTCTATTTAAATTATTTTAATATTTATTATAATTTTAGATTTTTTATAGGAGGAGAAGGGAGAGAAGAGAGAGAGATTGGTGGCGACAATGATAGTCGCGGGTGAGACCGCAGTGGTATCCGGTTGAGGCAGTGGTGGCGGCGTGGTGGCCGTGTGTAGAGGAGAGAGGAAGGACAGCACGCAGGCGCATGTGAGGCTGGAGAAAGAAAGGCCCAATTGGGTGCTTCAAGATATCTTTTCTTCAGATTTGTGGAGTATAAAGTCGAGGTAAGTATCCTTTAACCCTATTCTTGGTCTGATTTAATTTCTGATATGTTTTGACTGTTGTTTAAGATTTTACTAACATGTATATAGCTTTATATACCCCAAATTTATTAATTATATACATGCATGTATGTTTTATTGGTTGTGTGGTGATTTTATACTGGTATTTATGATTTGGAGGATTTTTTAATACCCTGACAGTATATATATATATATATTTGTGTATCCGTATATTGTGAAACTATGAACCAATCCTTACATTTATCATTCATGTTGCCGACTAAGGACCATGGTCGTTCGAGACCCGATTGGTCGTTATATGTGAACTGAGGCACGAGTTATTAGTACTGCTCCCGATGGGGACGTATATGATATGGCCACTTCCGCTGGAAGGTTGAGATGTTTGGTAGTTGAATTGCCCTACTGTGTATTTAAATAAGAATCATCGTAAGGAATTGATGAAAAACTAATATATTTGAACGTCCTAATATATAACTAAAATTTGATGTTACACCCAAAATCAGGGATGGTAAAATATAGGGAGCAAATTTCTAATCTATCGAAAATAGAGTACATTGATAGCTTTGAGCTGTTGGCTTATATCACAGCTGATATAGCCGTGGTTACCGGACGATGGTAACCCTTTCTCAAGTTGATATTATTAATCTTTGGTCCTTCGATTTCATGCATACTTTGTAATTCTACACGTATTTAGGTGGAGGATGGTTTTAAAATATACTGATTGACCCACAGTTGGGCGATAGGAATGTTTCGTATATATAAATATGTGATAAACTCAAAACGTATTTTGATTTATATTTTAGTTTCGACAATCTTCTCTCGATTTTTGCATTATGAGATTTAGATCCGGACGATGGTATGTTCCCACATGGATGTTATGACGGTTGTGGCTTATATAACCTCGGATCATATGATATGATTTGTTTATGATATTTAATCGAATCGTTATTTATTACGATTATATTTCAGATAAACTGTTTGATATAAACGATGATTTAGTACGAGACATCTTCTCGATTCTCAGGGATTTCACGGATATTGTGTTTTGTTTTACGTAATTACTATGCAATATCCTCACTTTTAATTTACGTATACTATTTTATACGATGATGGTACTTGCTGAGCTCTAAACTCATATTTTTATTTATTATCCTTTTATATTAGTGGCATGGATACGCATGCAGAAGGTTGGACATGATAGGGCTCAGATATCCCTTTTGATGAGTGGAGATATTATGTTAAGTATGTTTTTGATCTCGAGAATATTTTATGGTTATTATTTATAGCCGGATGATGACTCTGATCATTGTATATGAAATATTGGAGTTATAGCATTATGTGGATGAGTTGTTGTAAATTTGGATACCTCCCTTACGATTGTGGATAGTAGGTCGTGTATTATATTTGTCCGAATTCATATCCGATGAGATTTTTATGCGGATTTTATTATATCATATCTTATTGGTGTATGATTGTTACATCCAGGATTGGTTACTATGGTTTATAGAATATATTATCGATTTTATTTTAACCTACATATATTATATTCCTGGGTTGTGACATATCTAATTTGACTTTATCATAATTTGATGGAGAAGAAAGATTAATATGAGTCATGATGCACTCCCTCTACCACCTCCATTGATTAATGCCTTCATACCATCTAATCCTACTTTCCTTCTTTCTTATTTGTGTTAGCCGCCCAAACCGTGGGAGTCAGAGGGGGAGAAAGAGAAGAATTTATCGCTCTAGCCTTCTCCTTGTTTCCTTGTGCCTTGGCACCTTTGGAAAAGATGAAGCCACATCCGTGCCTTCAAACTAAAAAGGTGATTGTATGTGTTTTGATCATCGTTTTCTTCATTGTGCCTTCATACCATCTTGGAGGCCATTTGTATGTGTTTTGATCGTTGTAGAAGCAAAAATCAAGACAAATGAGATATTTATCCTTCTTAGATAATCTTACCATTACTTCTAATTGAATAATTACCCACCATTTAAAACTCGATCTAATGATCAAAATGGGATGGCACGTGCCTCTTTTGAGGCCATGAGTATTTGCATTCACTAATACAAAAAGTAATATCTTAGTACTCTTCTAACGGCACATGTCAAAGCTTAATTTTTTATACTTTCTAGCATGATTTTTCATAACTTATCTTTATCATTAAACCATGTTTTGCTGCTATTTTCGAAGTGGGCCGAATGGCTCTTGAGTCTGAAATCTATAAAATTTTTAAAGTATAATTAAATAATATGTAAACTATCCTTTAGCCGTGGGCTTGCTGTTGCATCCTAGGGTATTGGATGCTATTAAATGGTATTGTTGTTGCATCCTAGACTAACTTTTAAGAATGGATTTAGAAAATGGAATAAGGATTCCTTTTGGCCATGGCTTGTGTGACCATTTTAAAGGTCTAAGGCCAATTTTGCATGCTTATATGATAATAGGTTATAGATCACCATGCCTATTTATGCTTAAAGTATGACTTGTGAGAAGATCAATATAGTCGTGAAAATCCTCTCTTAAGCCATGGCCTTAGCATGTCCATTGGAAGTGTTAAAATGCTATTTTACTTGCTTATGTTATACTATATTAAAGATGTATATGTTCTCTAAAGAATCAAGTAGCATATGTTGAAAGATCTAGATGATTGAGCAAATTAACTTTGAGGTCGAGACAATAGTGTCAAGTAGAAGTAAAATGATAATTTAGCTATATATATAAATAGATAATTTTGAATTATAGATGATCTAGATAATCGTATGTCTGTAAAATATAAAGAAAAGATCTATTATATATTTATATATTAAATTAGTTGAATCTATAAATTATGTTGAAGTAGCCAAATGGTATGATAGCTAAGCACGCTTATATACGATTCGTATGATAATGTTGGTAGATCTATAACCTACATATTGATTAATGGTCTAAGTGTAAAATAATGGTATTCTTCTTGTATAGGGTTTTGATCAGTTGACCATGAGCCTTAGATACCTTTAGTACAGTGGTTGCCTTATAATTTTATATTATAAGATGATCAAATAGGAAATTTTAGAAATTTTGATGGTTTAGGTTTATAACATAATAGATTGGATGGGTAGACGCACTTTTTTTTAGTGGCCGAGTGATAGGCCAAGTGTAGGGAGAGCTTGATGTTTTATTTAGTATAAATATACTTTGAAAGTACTTGAGAATTACTGAGGTAAATACCCCTAGGTCGCTCTTGATAGAGCAAAAGTTGGTCGGGTAGAGAGGTGGGGAGTCACTTTCGTAGGAATATCCATGGTTAGCCTTTCCTTGCATTGTTTGATGTTCATAACATTTCTTATTTTAGTCCATTGTAACACTACAACATTAAAAAATATAAAATTTATAAAATTGTAGTATAATCTATAATTATCTAACATCTATTTCATATTTTAATAGATTATGGCTTAGATCTTAAACGGATACTTATAATCTTTTAAATAACATACAGCAAGATATCAATGAATATCATAATAAGGGATATGGGTTTGACATATTGGTACCATTTTCTACCTATGTAGGTAAGAATACTGTGTGGAACTTGAGGATTCAATAATGGAATATCCTACCTGTGTTGGGGGGGGGGGATCCTTTGTGGACCTCAGGAATACAAGGATAGGGTATTCTATATCCTATGTGGGCGTGAATCCTATGTAGACAATGAGAATATGAGCATGACATATACTATATCCTATGTGAAGATAACGAGAATATGGTCACAATACTCTCATATCTTGTGTCAGCGGAGGGAATAGTTCATAGTATTTCCACACTTAGGATGTTAAAGTATCGAGAGATCAATCTTGGTTATATGTTAAACTTGAAAATATGATTGATCGAGATATTAGTCATCTCATAGTAATTATCCAACTGCTGGTGAGAACATATAATTGTTAGTTCATAGTAATAAAATAAGATTCAAGAAGAATATTGAGATATCTCACGCAGTAGTAACGTTTGTTGAGATAAATTCTACAAAACCTATATTTTAATTAATATTTGAAATTTGTAGAATCCTATTATATTCATAGTATTTGGGTTCAGTGGAAACCCTTTGGTAGTTGCTTTTTGTAATATTATTGAATTATGGTTATGATGCAATGTAGAGTCTCAAATAGGATATAGTTAATTGTACAATATTATTATCACTCTTACATATTTTGATATTGTTATTTGTGATTATTTCAATTTCTATAATTGTTGATTATATCACTTGTTAAGTTTCTTATTTATCCTTACGTTTTTTTGACTCCAGAGTAGGGTAAGCCGTTAGAGAATTAGTGGGAGATTGTACCGTTGCTGAAGAGCTTACATATAGAGATGATTCTGGAGTCTATCTATTTTTTATTTCGTGTGATGGGAAGTTTTGACTTTCTTGAATAGTCGTTGAATATCATTTTGAGACTGTATTTCATTAAGTTTTGGACTGTACTGAACATTCCATTTTACCTCTTGGTTGAAACATTACACATTTATAATAGATGCTTTTCTTTTATGACGGATATTTATGATTTAAATTTTTACGTGGTCAATTCGGACCAAGTTTGGGTGTTTCGGGTTCAAATTGACACAATTTATCTTTTACGTTTTTAAGGCGTTTTATTTTTTCAATTCACTTCTCATTTTTTACATTCTTTTGGAATTCGCCTGATCCTTCTCTCGTTTTGTTAAACGTTTAGTTTTCTTGTTTGTGATAGTAGTAAATAGAAGATTCAATGTTGTTGAGATTTTGATGTTGTAACTAGGCATTTTGATGCAAATCATGCCTTTATTTTTACCAATTGTTATTTTCAAATTTCAATTCAGACAATCATAAAGTTTTGTAACGTGAAATTACAATAGATTGTTATAGTGTTTGATCTTCATACACTGTTGGTGTAATTACCAATAGCTTCTTCGAGATTTTGAACCTTGACTTATTTTCTCAGCTTTTGAAATCCCTGTATCTGGAACTTCATTGTTATCTTAATGCAACACTACAATGTTGGTATTGATTTATACTGTTTTATAGCGAAGCAAATGAATATGGTGTCACAATTTATGTTCCCATGCTAGAGGATAGTATAGCTATGACCTATTGAATAAATTAAAGAAATGACATTAAATTTTTGTGTGCTAACTCTTAATCGAATTGTTTGGGATTCAAAAGTATAAGAAATCATATTATCTGCTAATAATGGCCAAATTAGACTACTAGCAAACCACACCCATCCTGCTATAGTTGTAAATATAGGTATTTTAATAATACACCTTAACAACCAATAGTTAACGATGGCTCATATGGATGGTTTTGGGCATCTTTGAGGATCCTTTCATGCATTCTATTTGATGCTTTAATAACTATTTGATTTCACCTATACCAGATAATTTAACAAGTTAGTTATCAATTGAAAAGACTAAAATATTGAATTGCTGCACGACAAGGAGGACATCGGAGTTTTTTGAATGATCAGATATGTCGTCAAATTTCACAGGGTTACTTGTTGAGTTTTGGTCACTCTCTTGTGGGTGCCATAACAAATAAATAATTATCAGAAGATCATGCAATATTCATCCGAGGATTAGGGTGCTCATGCGCTCGGTGAGTAGCCCAGAGGTAATCCACGCTTGTGGTTCGCTCGAGTGAAGTTCGAGTGCGGATTCCAGTTTGCTGCCGACACATCCACGCTCGAGGCTCATTTGAGTGGAGCTCAAGTGCCGATTCCAGAGTCAGTCACGCTTAAGGAGCCCTGCCGAGCATTGGAGCTTGGGTTCTTGAGCGTTGCCCAGGTTATAAAATCATGTGAACGTAATTTTAAGGTTATTCTAAAATCACTCTCATCAAGGAGTACTGCACAGAAGGAGAGGAGAGAAGAAGAGAAAAGAGGAAGAGATTCGACATCCGATTAAAATCTGATTTGAGTTTCGTTCTTTACCAATGTCGGATATGTCGTTCTAGATGTAATTTCTGGAAGCGTATTTTTTGTTTACTTACTCGTATTTCTCGTTGTATTTTCCTTCTGAGCTGTTGGGTGCATTGAAGAGATTGTATTCAATTATTCTTCACTCAAGATTGTAGTGAAGGGATTTCAAAAGAATGAATATAACCGACACTTTTATGCATTGGAATCAGTGCATAATCAATGTATTTGTTAGTTGCTATCTCACTCCTTATCTCTTTCACCTCACACGACGTTGTTAGTCTTAATGTTGTGGATGATCTCCAAAGAAAACTAAGCCTCCAGGACCTTGCTCAAACCAGTTAAATTGAAGGAAAACATGATATGAGTGAACAAATCAACAAGGCATTGAAGTCGTCGAAAATGTTCTTTTACATAAAGAGGAACAGCCTTCTTGTTTTTTGGGTTCTTTATCTTGTAATCCTCTCATAATTCAAGTTGCAATCATATTGTAATAAGCAAGAGACTTTGAGAAGATATTGAGGACCGTATATGCACATAAAATGAAAGGTTTGTTTAGGTAAGCCTCTACTGTTTTAGAGAGTTATTATTTCTAAATAATATTAGTATGATAGATGGACGAGTTTACTGTGAATATAAAAATATAAGTCTATATGGAATCTACAAATTTTGCTTATGATTGTTGTTGGTGAAATATTATTTTACATCCTATTATGATTTTTTATATAAGGCATCTAAATATGATGATCAATAAAAATATATTGTCATGCCACAGAAGGGTTGGCATTACAATCAATATAAAATCCTATAATATAAACATACTATCTTAACTTATAGTGAATGAATTCTCCAGATATCTTAACCCTTTATGTCTGATAGAAGATGATGAACTAGAACTAATGGTTTTCTTTTAGATCTTACGCTAATTAATGGGTATGCTAATGATGACACCACCATAAACTACTTCATTCATAGACCAGTTAGATGCGTTCTACCTCTTCTACCTCTCTATTTTCTTCTTTCTCATGTGAGGTTGTTTAGGCTTATTGTGGTCCATACTCTCCTTGGAAGCCAATCCCCGGTCCGTGCTCATCGTCTGTCAAAATGAGGGGAACCGTGAGCCCCATTGTGAAGTGAAGAAACCAGCTAGGGCCATGGTAATTTGGTATTTGGGTTAATGAAAATGTACCCTTGTGGAAAGGTTCCATTATGGAAAAGGAACAATCATTTCATAGTTTGGATTTTAGCATATTTGAATCTACTAATTCTTCTGAGTTTTATGCACCCAGTATATAGAAAACTTGCATAGTGCTTATGATAGGATATGCTCGAAACCAAATGTTTGTTAAAGTAATACGGCACTGATTTTATCAAGTTCTAGTTCTAACGATCGAGTATTAGATTTCTCATCCAATGTAGGATTCTTATTTTATATCCAAGTGTTAGATGATCAAATTCGTCATTATGCCAAAAAATGTACCAGAAAATAGTGAGGAATTTGCTGCTTCTATTTAATCTGCATCTTTATGTTCTTTTTTGTGATGAAAACCTTGCTTAGTGTGGTATCTGATTGCATCAGATGCATACATCCCTAATCCACTTGCCTTTAAAGGTGAAGAGATGGTGGAGCACTTTTATAGATGAAGAAGCCATGGGAGACTGTGATGGGGACAAGCCTGAGCCTTGTTTGTTTGTATATAGGCATCCTGGCTCAGGTTCATTGCCATTTGACTTTGGAAATGGTCCATCTCTCTAGGGTTAGAGTCTTCCAAATTGGAAAAAATCATGAAGAAGGGCAGGAAATTCTGGCTTGTTTTTGTTTTACGTATATGTGCTTTCTTGTTTGTTGAATATTATTTGTTTTTAATGTAATCTAAGAGTATCAATAGGCTTCATATTTGTTTCTTAATCGAATTTGCATATTTTTCAAGTGGTAGTCTATAAAGATCGGTATTGTCACACTCGTTTATTGGTTGAATGAAATTATTTAGATTTTAAATTATATTTGTTGTGAAAAATAATGTTCCCTATCGTGATTTAAATTGGTTAGCGTGGTTAAGAACTTATCATGCTGAAATTCAATTAAAAAAAAAAAAAAGATCCCACATTACTTCAATCTTAGATGATCAAATTGCTCTATTTAAGAAGGTAGAAATTAGCTTGCTTACTTATGGCCATGGCATTTTATGTTCACGTTGGCCTTCATAACATTGGTTTCAGTCAGTTTTATGAAAATACAAATTTGAAGAACTTTGGTATCTGGTCATGGAAATCCATTCTAGATGGAGACAAATGATGAAAAGAACGAAATGTAGAGTAGTCAGTATTTCCCACATGTGAAATAATGTCAATCAGATGGTTGTTAGGATTGTTCAGATGTAAGAATACTGAATTATCTTAATTATGATACTATAATTAAGCAACAATATATACTACATAATTTCTAGTATTTTGCACACATGTTAAGTGTACAGAGGTGGATCGTCACTTTGCTCATGAGAAATTTAAACAATATATTGTTGATATTAAACGCGTAAGAATCTAAAAACAGCTAATAAATATTTTCACCGAATCTTTAACCAATATTTGGGTTGAGTATATTTGAACAAGTTGAGTACTATCAAAGTCTATAATCTCGCTTGAGGGGCAGTAATATAATATCTCTTAACTAGTATTAGAATATATTCTTAAAAATATTATGATATATTTCTTTGATAAGGATATTTTAGTAATTGTAATACCTATAAATATCCTCATAAATGTGAATAAGACTTAACCTTAGATTGTGGGTCTTTTTCCTCTCATTTCATAACTTCACATAAATTATTTGGGTCCACTATTTTGAATTCAAGGAGTTTCAAGTGTATGGTAGCTTGCATGACCCAATTAAATGAATGAACAAATCTTAGATTTCGGTCTCATTATAAATGTTGACCGAGGCGGGGTCATCTTCTTTACATGCCCAAGCCCATATCTTTCCTTAATGGGTTGTATTTTAACAGTAGACTTGATTAAAAACCTTTAAAACATTGAGCACTTCATTGCATTGTTCCGACTAAAATGGCTCATTGCATTAAATTTTGGTTGTGAATAGCTGTCTGATGTCCCTTTTCATATTGAGCACTTCATTAACTAAGTGGAACGAGTACCCAAAGTTTCACCCCATCAAATCTGCTAATTTGACCATCTCACAGCATGGAATGGTAGATGAAAGGCTCAGCATCTGAAGTAGCTGAACTCGCATGCCAGGTCCTCGTTTACACTTTGGGCTGACACTTAAATATGGGGGTATTCAATTGAACTTCATCTACAGCTGTGATGCTTGTGTGTTTTCCTCACTCTGCATTTTCTTACTGTTTTCTTCTTTTTGGGCTGCATGGTCTGCAGCCTCTCATTTATGGTTGCTTCTTAATGCATCAATGTCCTTTTTTGCAGTTGGAAAGAGAATTGAAGAATGCCAGCTAGAGAAAGGGGATGGTGCTGCTGACCCTTGTTTTTTTTTCAAATTTAACCATGCTCCTCTTGGGATACTGTTATTTTCCTCTGCCTATGGAGATTGTTGTCAAAGCAAATTGAATTGGGCAACCCATTTACTGTCCTTTCTTTTGCCCGTTATGCAAGAAAACTAGGGTCAATCGGACAAGGCTTTTATATCGTGGGATTTGAGAAAAACTTGACGTACGTGGTCCAATCAGTATGCTATATTTTTTTGATGGGTTTTTTACTTAGGAAATATTGTTGTTTTTGTCTGTTACATTTGGTGATAAAATATGTGGGTGACTTGCAAAAATGTGAAGTGTAGAATAGCCATTGGCCATTATTTATTGATTTATGTTTGTTTACTTTTTTGTTGGGGTGGAGCTGGAATTTCTTGCTTGATGCCTGGAAATGAAATTGCTCATGATGAACCAATAGCAAGCAAACACGTGGATCTAGCCCTATTTTGGAGCTCTGCGATAATACACTTCGAGCATGGCCCCACCTAGTTGCACCAAAATAACAGTGGACCTCCCCACACCACAGTATTCTATAGCCTATTAAGGAATGGTGGCATATTGACCCAACAACTGGATACCACTCCTCCTTGTACCAATTATTGTCACATCCCCTAAGAGATACTACTCACAATATTGGGTCATTTTGTCAAATTGAAGTAGACCAGCAACATTGCCCAACTTGTTCTCAGCCAGGGGCTAGGGCGACTGATAGAGCAAGCTCAGTAGAGACAGCAATACGTATGTGTTGAGAATATGTGTGAGTTGTATTGATAAAAATATTTAATATTATAGATTTAAAATTGTAGTGACTTATAAATATATAATGTTATACAAGTGAATGGTATGGGCTATTGGATATAAATAATATTTAACAAATATGAATATAATGTACAAATATATGCTTTTATATGTGCCCATGAAGCTCGTGATATTTGACAATTTAGGAGATCATGGGTTCAATGGGGACAGGAATTTGACAAGATTAATATTTTTTTCTCAATTCGTCAACTTCTATGAGGAATTTTAGATCTCAGCCTATTATTAAGAGCCTCATAATGTAAATATTTGAACAAATGATATAATAGTAGCTCATTTTTTAATGGTTTAATACGATATTCTCTCCCAACACTAAGTATTTCATGATAGTGTTGCAAATACAAGCAGTTGGGGCCCAAATTTTTCCCAAAAGGTGTAACCTAAGAGAGAAAAATTTTTCTCAACTTATAAAGCAGTCATTGCAAAGCTATCTCCCCGATGTGGGACAAGATTAATGTTCTTTCTCAATTCGTCCACTTCTATGAGAAGTTTTAGATCTCAGCCCATTATTAAGAGCCTCATGATGTAAATATTTGAACAAATTATATAATATTAGCTCATTTTTTAACAGTTTAATACGATATTTTCTCCCAATACTAAGTACTTCATGATAATGTTACGAGCACAAGCGGCTGGGACCCGATCCTCCCCTAAAAAGTGTACCCTGGAGAAAAAAAATTTTTCTTAATTTATAAGGCAACCATTGTGGAATTACCTCCCCGATATGAGACTCATAACATTTCTCCTCCTTCGACAATCGCAAACATCGATGACTGCACTTATGATAGCGTTGCGAGCACAAGCCGTTGGGGCTCTAGCCTCCCCTAAAAGGTGCACCCTGAGGGAGAAATTTTTCTCAACTTATAAGGCGGCCTTTGTGGAGCTGCCTCCCCAATGTTAGATTCGCAAAATTCCTCCCTCTTCGACAGTTACAAATCTCGACGACTATACTCTGTGGCACTTCATTCGACAACTTTCACTCTACAACGCTTCACTCCACCCCAACACACCGACAACAGGTCAGCCTCTCCCCAGGTAGCCTTTTTCGATCAGAACCTTCCGCAAGTAACCCTCTCCGAGTCTAGACTGATCTCAATGAAAGCACCACTGTTGGGAGTACAAACCGTTAAAGTTTGAGCCTCTCCCAAAAGGTACACCATAAAGGAGGAAAATCTCCCTCAATTTATAAGGTAACCCTTGTGAAGTTGCCTTCCCAATATAAGACTTGCAACAGATAGCCACAGCAAAGATTAAGTAATTAAAAGGCGAGTTGGTGAGCAACTCAAGCTCAACATCCTTGCCTATCAAATCCAATGAAGGGGACCTAAAACATGATCAGATCAAATAAAATAATAATGATAATAATATCTTAAATTTTACTATATAAGTTAGTAATGAAGTAAAGTTTATATATTTAATTTAAAAGATCTGTATATAAGACATCAAAACATGCTTTTCTTCGATAAGTTGTAAGCAATATGACTTGTCAATTTGATACAAGAAGAGCATAAACTGAGCAAACTAGAAAGCATTATTATTGTCCGATTGGAATTAGCCTGACTCAATCCAAACACATACTAATAAGTTTCTAAACACCACCAACATACAACAAAACCAAACAGCACCATCAAAACGCGGTACAAATTAAACTCACAAACCGTGACATAAAACAACCATACAGATTGATTAGTCCTATAAAATTGAACAAAGCAAATGATGATGGATGCTCGGTCTAAGGGCTAGCAGGGAGCCGGTTCTCATTAGCCAGCTTAAAGACACGAGCCTGAGCAGCAGCGGCCTTATTGGAGGAGAGTGCAGCGGCGAAGGAGTCCCTGACTTGCTTGGCGGTGAAAGGGAACTTGGAATCAACCATGGAATTCAGGAGTGAAGCTGTCCCTTCTCGGTAGAGAGCCCCAAAGCCATCTGTCCGGGTGTCGGACAGGGCTTGCAGGAGGCTGCTGCCAGCGTGCAGCCCTGGAAGGCTAGCCACCCCAAACGCTCCGCCCACCGTACCCCACCAACCCAGCAGCCCCCATATCAATGTGGGATGGTTCCTCCAATAGCTAAAATTTACAATGATATAAATATTAGACATATATGTGTGGCTTTGTTAGTGTTAACAATCACGATCTTACACACTGAATTCTCAATTTGAAGAATTTAAAGATATTAATTAACCATCGCTATACAAATGTCACATCGGGTTGGTATTTGAGTCATTATTTTGATGGGTTATATAGTTGGACGAATAAAGCAAGGAATATTTTTTTCATGTAAATAATTATCATGTCTCACCATTGAAAATGATGTTATTTATTCGTACAATCGCCTGTTGAAATAACTATTTATATTATTTTTTAGATAAAATAGTTAATTTTGTACGTAAATTAAATATTATAACATATACATTTACTGTAGCCACGCCTACTACATATTTAATTACATAGCTTATTTCAAACCAAATAAAAAATCATAAGTTATTATGAACTCCAATATCAA
Source organism: Nepenthes gracilis (assembly GCA_033239525.1). Taxonomy (NCBI): domain Eukaryota; kingdom Viridiplantae; phylum Streptophyta; class Magnoliopsida; order Caryophyllales; family Nepenthaceae; genus Nepenthes; species Nepenthes gracilis. The sequence goes on from BSYO01000011.1 coordinate 16,364,890, forward strand.
TAAAAAGCTAACATCAGAGAAAGAGAACTTTTTTCTTACTTCTACGATAAATACATGGTTTCATAAAGTGTAAAAAATGAGGAATTATATAATATATCAATGATGTCTTATTTACATAATATTATAAATAATTAACTATTTTTAAAATATATGTTAGATATAATTGGATGTGATATATGTGATTGTTATATATATATATATATATATAATTTATTATATCATAAATTGATATAATACTTTTAATATATTATACAAATTTTTTATTTAAAATAAATTCCCATTTTTTAAATAAAAAATTATTTTCACTTAAAAAAAAATCAAATAGTCCAATATTGAGGTGGGGGTGATGCAATCCATAAAATAATATGCTTGCAGACTAACCCAACACACAAATTTTATAATTTTTTTTTTAGGATAATTTTATTTGTTGATGGCAAATTATTAAAGAAATGCATGTAATGCAGGGGACAATATATATCATGATAATTAGTAGAGAGATGCTACAGAACAAATTAGAGAGCCATGAAGTATGGAAACTTACACGCAGGTGAAGGGTGGGCTATTTGGATCAATAGTGAAAGGAGGAGACGGAGCGGATGGAGTGACTGGAGTGAGATCTGGAGTTGGAGGCGGGATTACAACCGGCGGCGTTGAAGGCGTTGAAGGCGGAGAGTGGTAGTATCCACTGCTCGGCGGCGACGTCGACGGTCTCGTAGGGCTGCAGCTTCCACCTCCTGAACCGCCGTGAGACGGCGGGCTTCCACCTCCAAAACCACCATAAGAGGGCGGGCTTCCACCTCCAAAACCACCATAAGGCGGCGGGCTTCCATGCGAGCTGTGGTGGTGAGAACCTGCAAATTCTTTACTGCTTATTTATTATCATGTCATTAATCTCTCATCCATGCAACACCCACATTGTATTATTACTGAGTTCAAATTTGAAGGGGGCGGGAAAACTTAAGCACTAACTATGGGAATATAATTCAAATTTCTAAACGAAAATTCTTATAATTAATTTAGTTTCCTCTCCAATTTAATGTCTCGCACATTAAAAAAAAACGAGAGAGAGAGAGGGGGGGGAAATCTTTACAAATGAGACAGAAAGGGCGGGAGAGACACCTGTTGGGGTGGCAGGAACGTGTGGGTCTGGAGAGTAGTAGTTCTTCTGATTTTCAAAGGTGAACGACGTAACTGGAAGGAGGAAGAGGTTATGGAAAAGTAAGCCAACAAGGAAAATCCACACGGAACCAGACGCCATTTTCCCGAGAAAATAGAAAAGAAAATAACCTTCTTCTTCTTCTTCTTCGATGGAAGTCGAGGGTTTACTTGAGAGGAGGCAAGAGTGGCAGTGATTATAAAGTGGGGGAAGTAAATACAAGCAGGTGAGGGAGTGTGTGGTTAGTTGATGAGTTGCAGGGAGCATTTATATTTCTTACCCTAAATATCTCATTTTCCTTTTCTATTTCTTATTTTAAATAATAATATATAAATATTATTTTAAAATATTTATAAATAATATAATATTTTATTTATCCAATTATATTAATAATCTCATAAAAATAAATAAATATAATATCACATCACTTAATAATATTTCAAAAACATCTTAATAATATTTTTTAAAAAATTATTATAAGGTCACACTATTTAATAATATCTTCACTCTTATTTAATTATGGAATTGGTATATGGATTGAGGGGGCGTCTTCTCCCCAGTGGAGAAAAACCGTCCTTCTCTTAATCTGAGCCGTCGGATGTAAAATCTGACGGTTACTTGTTTTGGATGATTAAATTTAAAATCGAACGGTTCACGTTATATTATCCATTCAAAACGTGTGGGCTATCAGATTTTACATCCGACGGTTCAGATGAGGAGAAGGACGCCCCCCGGATCCATTGGTATATAGTTAATTTTTTTGGGGTTTTATTTTTTTCCTTTATAAACCAAGCAATTTCAAATAATATCTTTTTTTTTATTTTTTAAAGTTTTAGTTTGATATTAATTTTAAAATAGGTAAAATTTTGGACCAAATTAATCCGATAAAAATGATAAAAATATCAAAAAATATAAAATAATTAATGGATTTTAAAATTTTCATGTAACCTGAAACACCGGCAATAGGATAAGTTTGTAAGTATTTTTTTTCATCATATAAATTTGGAATAAAATGAAAATTAAAATATAATATATAAAATGCAAAATATTTTAGACATTTTTCTACACAATTTTAAATTCTTTGGAGTCAATAATTGGACTGTAAATAGTAAATCAAAATATAATATTTCCCATTTTATTTAAGTAGTACAGGTTCCATATAGATCACAAAATAAAAATTAAAATTTAAAAGTATAAGTTTATTTTTAATTTCATAAAAAAATAAATTAGAAAAAATTTAAATTATATTACATTATCTAGATTTTATAAAAAATAAATTTATAAAATCTCATTGGGAGTATTTATAATATTTTATAGATATTTAAATTTTAGACAATATTCTTTATAAAAATATTAATTTTTAAATTTTTAAAATAATAATTTTATATATTTTATAAATTAAAAAAAATAAAACCATGATCTGCTCTCTTCTATTTAATCTAAATAATTAAAAATATTTTATTTAATAGATTTCACCTTCTTTAATATTATCAAATTTATTGACGAATAATAAACTGATTTAAAAGCTTAAATTTTAATTTGTTTATGAGTATGATCTTTAAAAAAAAATTTGATCTCAAATTTAAATTCGACTCGTTTGTATACAAAAAACCGAGCCCGATAGCCACTCAAGTCTTACCAAATTTTTAAGACCAAACTCAGCACTAACAAAATAAAGCCCCAATTCAAGCTTATTTCTAATCTAAACAATTACATCAAACATGAACATATATAATTATATATACTTAGAGAGAGAAGCATAATTCAGTCTCTTCATTCATGATATAATCACACTAAGGAAAAGGGACTTGAATACACAACTTATCATCATAGCATAATTGTGAAGGATCAGATAGGGTTCATACTGCACAGCAAAATCTCCCAACATGTTTAGTCATCAATGGATTTCGAGATTTGATTATAAACAAACCCCTTTTAGAGAACTCTTTTACAACCACAACATATGTAAAGAACCAATAAATATCAACCTCAATATCCTGGCAACCAAATAAGAATAAATACAATGAGAAAACGAATAATTTATTAATAATATGTTCTAAAAGAGAAGCTAAAAAATATACTTGAACTTAACGAATGATGGAATTTGAATCAAAACTCAAATGAATGTCCAAAATTTTCTTTTATTTTTTCTCTCTTAAAATGAAGAATTAAGAAAATCCTATTGATCGTAGCTTTCTTTACTTAGACCTCCTAAAAAACATATAAAAAAAAAACTCAAATAGTCATTCACATCTTTGTTACAACACAAATCTCTCTCTCTCTCTCTCTCTCTCTCTCTCTCTCTCATGTCGCCCTTGCATTCAATTAAAGGTGTGGATAACCCTAAAAATAAGAGGGTGTTTATAGTTCATGCGGTCGCTTAAGAAGCTATCTCGTGGCTCACCTGTGAATTGTCCCTCTAAATCTTCTGAGACCTGCAGCATGAGCCATTAGCCAGCTCGCGGCATCTCCTCATGTGAAATTTTTTGATAGCTGCAGAGATGATAATCTATATACACAATGGGTGTAAGACTTATAATTGAGTTACCTAAAACCTAACAGAACCAAAGGCTATATACCGGGTAATTCTCTTTTGATTTCATCAATAGCTAACAAGAGCTGCTTTTTGGGTTGCCAGTGAATTGGATATCTCATAAGCTCACGCAGGTGGGAAAGACAGCAGAGAAAGACACAGAGCAGATCTGTAAGCAGTTTCATTAGTTTTGAGAACAGCTACAGCAGTGAAATTACCATCATTGGCCTCGTGCAACGCGATGGCTATTAGCTTCTAACAGAGAAAGAATAGGGACAAATCCATATTGTACAGATGCAACAAGGAATTAGAAGATAACATCATCAGTTAGAATTGCCCAGAAACAAATTATATAGGTCAGATGGGAAAAGAGACCACCGCAGCTGAATTCAGGAAGCCTGAGGATGGTGCACTGGGTTATGCACTCAGGTCACTCGAAGGCTTTCAGTAAGCTGCATTTAGGGCTTGCATTCAACCCGTTTGCATTATTAGGGGCGAAAATGATAATATAGGAAAGTGGCATTGGCACTCACCTCAATACATTTTTGCTGGTCTCAACCCGTTTGCAATTTCTCTTCTTCCTAACATAGAGTTTTTTTTTTTTTTTTTTTTTGGTAAGTAGTAACATAGAGTTTAATTCAGATCAAATTCTGCTGAATTTTGCCAGAGAAAGCGAGAAAGAACAAAGAAACGTAATGAGAGGAAATGATATAGAAAACACTCAATGGCATCAACACGAAGATTTTGTATCCCAATTCTCGAAGATTTACTAGACTTGAGTCCCTTCTCTGCTCATGCATTGAACTGGTAATATGAACTCCATGTTGCATCTTGCATGGGTGTTTCGCCCTTAAGTAAGACAATGCCGTAAATATTAAAGAACAAAAAAGCTGGAAATCCCTTATAAATGTCATAGGAAACTCCCAAGTTTCAGGTTGTCATTAGGCCCTCCGTTGGCTCATTGTACTAATATTAAATTGCTGACTGGATGCCTCTCCTCACCATTTGCCTGTCAAGAGTTGCTAATGGCACTTTCACGTTCACTAGTTGTAACACTCCAGATGCTTTATTTTAAATAATTTGGAATCATGACCGATAAAAGTCATCAACTATGATATTAATTATGCAGATAAAATTCTTTGAAACTGATATTATGTAATTGAGCCAATACTAACTTTCTGCATGAACGCATTAGATTTGCATAATTCTTTGAAGAACATTTTGATAATTTTTGAACTTAGTAAACTTATCGTTCAATATTTAATTATCAGTTAAAAAATTTTCTTTGTTATGTTTATTATATTTCGGTAGCTTATATACGATATTTTAATTATTAATATATCAAAATTTTGATAAGTCATCCAGAATCAATTATATCACTAAGAAATCAAACTCTCTCACCATTAGCCGCCTCAAACCATCACTTAACCAAGCCCTAATTTGCAGCCAAAACAAACCATCAACCACCCTAATGTCCACCTCAGCAAGCCATCTCCCTTCCTACAAATTCTATGCAAGCGTGCTCTCTCACAGCCAAGCACACCCCTCGCTCCCTTCAGTTTTGCATTCTGTTTCAAGGCGACAGAATTCTATTGAGGGAAAAGCCAATCAGTGAGATAGAGAGAAAAGAAGGGAGAGTAGAGAGAAAAGTGGGCCGAAGCACTTGTGAGTTGCTACTGCCGCTAAAGCTGCTACTCAGTTCATAGAGTTCAAGGAGTGAAGTTCATTTGATGATCATTTGAGGTGCTACTGATGGGTGTGCTGTGTGTGATGTTGCCGTGAAGATCATTGGCTGTTGGAGCCGCAACTGCTATGTCATTTCTGCTGCTGGAGCCGAAAAAGAAAGAATTCATCAGACAAGTGATAACCCACAATTCTCATGAGCTCAACCTTCTTGCACATATATTTCCACCTACTTTACACGTGCTACTCTTCTTTAGTGGTCTCTATCAAAATCCTAAGCTTAGTTCTCCTCCGATCAATTTAATATCAATTAGAAAAAAAAGAGCATCACTTTTCCTTTTATGAAACCAAATTGAAGGCACCATTAATTTTGTTAATATATTGAATGTAGTAGAAATCAGTGGTCCGCATCTAAATAACCTTTGTTGGATGAGAGGCTCTAGAAATTGGTGAACAGTAACCAGAATTTGAAGAGGAAGATAAATAGTACCCGAGAGAGTGAAAAATCAGGTTCCGAATCATTTTTGGGCAAACTGTTTATACATTTAACTGATTTGTTCATGGCTTTGAAATTGTTAATCTCATACTATAAAATATGTTGTTTAATATTATATTAACGAATCTCAGGTTCAATATTTCGATACCATAGAAATCAAGTGATGAAAGTGAGTTGATAAACATCAAAGTCTATCTATTTCATAGTTGGCGGGGATTTCAATCTGTTTGGGCCAATCGTTCATATGATAAATAAATGTATTTGCGACATTAATGTTGTTATTTTTATTCTATGAAATGCATAGTTTAATAACATTGCCAAAAGATGAGTTCGATTACTTAAAATGGTAGAAATCAACCTGTCTCAGCTCAACCCTTACTGAAGCTGCCATGAATTTCGGGCTAATCTTTTATATATTAAACTCATGTATTCATGTCTATATAATCAATGTTTTTACATTATGATATGTGTAGATTTATATTTCATTGAGAAAATGTGATTTTAATTAACCGAAGATACAGTAATGGAGTGACAAAAGAGGAATCTGCCCACACCCCTGCTGCTGCAAACGGATTTTGTTAGTGTGCCGAGATCAGCACTAAGATGACCTAGTGCTTGAGTGGCTAGATCAGTGCTCGAGCGCTAGGTCAATTTCAGATAAAATCAATGTTTTGCAAGTCTTCATTTGGTAGTGATAAAATAATGTGTATTTTTATGGAATCAGAAATAGGATTAGTAAATTAACAAGTATGGTAATAAATCAGTGAAGTTCTACAAGTTTGCGTGCGAGGCAGTGAGTGAACGGGCACTCAAACGCCAAAGAACCTAAATGAGTCTTGGTCCAATTTTAGACTCCGTATCTAAATAGCAATATGTTATAAGTTGTATGGCATAGTGGGCGGTGGTGAACCCAGTGGAATGATAAGAGTCAGAAACTGAATTCCGTATAATGGTGGCGATGAGATATATTACTTGGTATGAAAGGATCTTTATGGCCATGTGACAATTGTATAATATAGTATTGAAAAATATCACAACGAGAGATATCAAGCTTGTTGTGTTGTGGTGACTCCCGTATCCTTAGTGGGCAAAGGAAATCTAAGTGGTGATATTCTCGTACACTTAGAGGTAATACATATGTTAAGGGGACGTTTGCACAGCCACTGTAACAAAGTCTCAAAAGAACATTGAGTTGATCGTACGTCAAACATTCGAGTAACTATTACCTCATGTAGTTACCCAACCATCAAAGGCATGAATACGTGGCCTTTGATTCAAAGTGGCAGAATAATAACTATAAGATTCTCGTGATATTTGTTATTATTGACAAATCTTAAATTCAAGATTCAGTGGAATCCACCAACTGTATTCAGCAAAATCCATAAGTTAGATTCAACAATATTCAAATTATATGAAATCCACAACATTATATTGTTAATTCGATTTAGAGTATCCAGATCGTTTGTGCTAATATTCAGACCCAAGAAATTCCTATATTTCTTATGATGTTTGGACTCCAAAGATCCCTACTTTTTATTGATGATATTTGGATTTTGTTGAATCCTCAATAATTATTATTATTGAGTCGTAGTTACAATGAGTTATAGAATCTCATATAGAGTTTATTCTTGAACTTTATATTATTATTTTGCTTTCACATATTTTGATATTATTTATCCGAAATGATTATTGATTATTATATGTTATTGATTATTATCATTAACTGAACATTTAGCCCACCCTTACTTTTATTAGCTCCAGATTAGAACAAAGCCCGAGTCGTTAGTAGAGGATCTTTCAGTTGCTACAAGACATCATGTAGATAGGATCTAGGAGGCTAATAGCTATTTTTTGGGAGGGGGGGATTGAAGAAGATTTTTTTATAGACTATATGGACATTATTTCGTGACACAAGTAATCCCAAGTACTTGCTTGATGTGTTTAAGGCATTACTCTTTATGAATGATTATATTTTCGAGATATATTTCTTATGCATAATGATTATTAGAGGATTCATATAGCTTGAGATTTCTACGTGAACGGTTCAGGCAAGATTAGGCCATTCAGGCCTGAGTCACCACACTATCATAAAAACATGCATCTTAATATGCCCACATCTTGCTTATCCCCCATGAGCATGTGACTGTTGTCAAGATCACAAAATCATGATTGGGGTGGCGATCATGTCTTCTATTCTAGTTTTACCTGTGTAAGCCAACGGTCCCATTTTCTCGCACTCACATTTGTTCTTCCTGCTAATTATCAATATGCCTAAAGACATGGCATTACAATTGGCTCTTTCTTATACTTCCCATGCTTCCTTTGCCGCTGCATCTCTTCTCATAACCAGTGTTCTCATTTCAGAAAGACTAAAGATGCCACCCGCACTTTAAAAGTTTAATCTTGATGTTCTATTCCAATAAAAGTCACTCTTGCATATCACTGAACTCTTTGCTCCTAACAAACCATAGCATGTGTTGTCTACAATGGAAAAGGGGCAAAATAGGAAATTACTGAATGTGATATTTCAATGAAAGGAGGTCAGTTTCAATCAATCGATAGATTCGGTTGCTTCATTTCATAGAAGGGGGTTGGGCTATTCATTCCATTTTTTGTTTAAAAGAAGTAGGACTAATTTAACTATAACTATCAAAAGGAGCAATTCATAAGGCCAAATCCTATTCACCACAAAAAAGAGGAAGAAGATATCGACCCTCCGACCAGTAAAACATGCCAGAGGGAAATGATGTGCTTTAAGCAAAGTTTCTTAGAACTTTTTGCCCTTATCCCAACCCTTGATTTGCATAACACCAAAAAATATAGACCATATCTTGTCACTCCAAGTTTAAGCACAATAAAACATATAAATAAGCTTAAATATATCGCTTCAGCAAACACATGATATCTCATCAATTAGTCCTTGCTTATTCATGTCAAGGTCATTATGATGGAAGATCACGGATATACATTCAGATGGTGCAATTAGTGATTCAGAAAATCTCGTTTAGTTACCTCAAAAATGGGCATAATCATTTTTTGCATTAAACCAAGGTGCTCTACTCAGTCTCCACCTCCTTTTGCATGAAGTTCTTTATTCTGCAGATGCAGGAACTGCAAATGTTAGATGCACGTAACAGGGTACATAGATTATAGATAGATCATGAATACAGGCAGGCGATCAAAGTCTTGTGTGCTCCCCCACTGGTTGGGAGCTTATAGTTTCATTTTTTTTTTTTTTCACTCCTCCATCGGAGTTCTTTTCACCCTTCTGTTTGTTTCCAATACTAATAATGAAACACCATGAACAATAGGATGTTGAGATCCAAAATTGCTCTTGACAATGGAGCAAGGAACAGGAATAAAGCATAAGAGTTAAGCTGTGCACCAACCTGCCTCTAATGCCACGAAGGTTTTCATAGATTTCTACTGCCTGCTGCACCTTTGGGTTATTGGGCTTCTCATCATTGTCTAGCATCAGGTTTGATAGCCTTAAAATGGTGGCCAACTCTTCTTCAATTTTATGTAACTGCCTATCCAAATGCTCCAAGAATTCAATGTAAGATGATATTCCTTTCAAGCTACTTAGCAGCTCAGTGTCATTCCAGCAGCTGATACTATCCAAAATGGTAAGATTCTCTGCCGCATTCATAATGTTACCGTTTGTTTTGCAGTCAGAATCAGCTTGTGAACCTTGATTCCAACCAGCGCTCATGTTGTTGATGTGGAAATCAGCATCATCATCCATCTTTTCTGCAACATCATGCTTTGGAGATACAATCCAGACAGGACTGCCATTGTTGTCACCATCAAGTTCATGATCCGAAGCAACTTTCCCGATTAGTAGTGTTTCCTTGGCTGATATTGCCTGCAGCAAAATGACACAGTAATGCAGCTTTTATTTTGAGAAACATCAAATTATAATGAAAAAACAGGTGGAGAACATAGATAAAGCAGAGGCAACAATCAGTCATCAACAATTAGAGAAACAATGAATTGCACTAGCAACTACAAAGCTCCTTAAATGCAAGCACAAATATTAGGATTTGTTTTAGCAGCAAAAAAATGGCACAAATCTCAGGAGGCAAAGATAGCAGGCTCAAAAAGAAACAGTTCTCAATGCACTCACTGTAAAATGCATGTGGATCAGTAGGGTAGATCAGCTAGAAGCAGATGTCTTTTTCTCTCTTTCTTTTGCTTTAGGTGGTTGTGTCAATGTTCTAGCTGTAACTAAATAGTGTTCTAAGAAAATGAAGACTGAGAATAATGTCTGGGTCAATGCCAAGAAGAAAACTCACAAAAAACCTTTAACAAGCTTAACTAAAATGATTCCAAACTACATACACAAATTCAGGGAAAAAAAAGAAAAAGAAAAATGTTAAATTAGATGCATAAAGTAGTTACAAATAGACAGACCATGACACACACCTTCTTGGAGTGCTTTAGTTGTTTGCCTTTTGCTTGCTTAAAGTTTCTTTGATTCAAGTAGAGAATACTCTGATGCGGATCTAATTTATTTTCCTTTTTTTTCCAGTCAGCTAGGGATTACCTTGTATTCCTTTGGAGAAAAGGGCCTTTTTTTCCATCTTCAAAATTTGATGTATTTAGATTTATGGAAATTGTTCCGAGTTAACTAGATGGACGGATGGCTACTGCTCTACAGCACACACTGGGTGAAATACATATTCTACTGATCAACCAAAATTTAATTACTAGAAAGTGCTGAAAAACTGCTAATGTCCTTACCACTTTCTCTTTTCTTTTCCTTCTTTTTTTTTTTCTTTTTTGTTGTTTTTTTTACTTATTGGTGGGAAAGGGATGTTGTATAAGGAAACAGTGTGGAATATACCATATTAGATCTAGTTCAGACATGCCTATGCATCAGGAAGTTCCTCAAAGAACTGCACATTTTAGAAACGATCACTACCTTACCTCATTTAACTTTGCTGCAAGCTCATCAAGCACTTCAGCTCGTCTCTTTGACTTCTCCATAGCTAGCATAATCTTCTTCTTTTGAAACAGCAGCTCCCTTGCACCAGTTTCATTTCCCACCCGCGCACATGTAGCTGCCTGTTGCCAAAGCTGCTCGGCTGCCTCTGACAATCTTACAAGTCGCAGTCTTGCATTATTTGCTGGATCAACCCCAATAAATAATTGCCACAAATTATCTGCAAATTCTTTTTGACTACCCAGAAAGCATGGACACTCCTAACTGATGGCGCATCAGTGTTTGCCACATAGCCGACTCCGATGCTCAAGGTCATGTGTCAAAAACGTGTTGGAATATTTTACTTTTTGTGTGAATTTGGACACAGGAGGAACATTCAGACATGTTTTAGACATGCTGAGACCACTTGGACAAGTGAAAACAAAATAGCAGGCTTGGCCAATTATTTCTCACTACCCTTATAGCATCATCAGACATATGTTTTAGATGAGATAATGGAATATTTATCCCTTTTTTTGTTGCTGGGGGAAGTTGGTTCTTCACTGCGTTTCTATAGGGGAAATCTTTGAAGAATACATTTATCTTATGCTCCCATTTTGCCTTTTATTTGAAGTAACAATGAAAAGAACATCTTAGTGGTTGTTCATGCTTGATGCTGTGATACATCACTGCGTTTCTATAGGGGAAATCTTTGAAGAATACATTGATCTTATGCTCCTATTTTGCCTTTTATTTGAAGTAACAATGAAAAGAACATCTTAGTGGTTGTTTATGCTTGATGCTGTGATACATCAATGCCATCCTATAACTTCATAGCAAAACTTCATTTGCAATGCAGAAATTGGTCTTTTAATTGATTGATATTTCTAGTTATATAATCAAACATACTAGTTGAAGGATGAACTATCTATTCAAAAACACATTAAACAGTTAAATATACTTACCCCCAATATATATAAAACTAAATTTTCAGGTTGTCCAACCAGGAGAGGAGGTGTGGTTCTGCTTGTATGAGATTTTTCCAATTAAGGTACGGAAGCCAATGCTTGTGGCAGCATGAATATTTGAGTAGCTTTTCTCTATTTGTTGTCTCCCAACCTGTTCTTCCTTTGCGGGTGGAATTATTCTATTTAGGACAGGCATGCCTTTGTACTTTGAGAAGAAATGGGAAACATGCTCGGTATAATTTGATTCATTACTGTTGATCTAATTGATTGGATGAATTACTCTTGAAGGTTCACATCAAAATAGGGCAAGTTGATGAGAGTTACTTAAAAGAGCATTACTGATTACAGTCTTTCTCTTTTAAGAAATACTTTGTAAATACTAATTCGATTAACGGGTCAAATTGAATGATCTGTAGGTCATCGTTTATGATTTTTTCTATTTTTTGTTTCATAGGATTCTGATCTGGATGGAAATTATTAAAAAAATCAATTGTTTTTATATCTTCCACATCATCGAAGGTCCTTGTTCCAGTAGCTATGGATAAAATGCCTGCAATTCCGATTGAGAAAAAACCCACCAGGAATCACTTTTTTTTTTTTTCTTTCTTATCAATGAAGAGTTTCTGGGACTAAACCTATGACATTGTTAAACCTTTTGTTAATTCCGACATGAAAGTTGGTCCTCCATCTTTAATATACGTCAAATTTAAGAGGCTGAGAGAGGAAAACACAATGCCTTCTTAACAAGTTCAAACCATTTACTGTTGAAGCTTTCAGGATGGAGCAAGGTGTGCTGTCATCTCTTATTTTAAGTTCAGTAAAAAAAAAAAAAAAGTTTAAAATCCTTGAAATTATAATTGTCATGTATAGACAAAATTCGTATTGCATATAATGAAGTTTATCTTACATTTCTTAAGCCATAGGGCACGAGAATGCATCCCAAACAACTCTCTCACTCCTTATCTCTCTCCTTTGTCATGCAATAACATGTGGTCAGCCGTGCCATCAAGGGGGCTCGATCTACTTAGCTAAAATGATGCCACATCACATTAACAAGTCATCATATTAGTTAGCAGATTTTTATTAGCTGGTTAATATTATGTGGATGTAATGCTACTAAGCAGTTAAGACTAATATGTAATTATAAGTGAGTTTGTAGTTGAGAGTATAACTAACTAGTGTATTTTATTATAGCCCATAAATAACGCCTACACAGTTGTAACCGGATATACGAATTAATTACTGGCAGTGCTTGTCAAGCAATGATTCTCCCCCTCTGCCTACTCTCATCTCTATCTAGTCTTCTTCTCATCTAAATTCTTCTCTTCTCATCTCTAATTTCACCTTTCACCTTTTTAATCTATCCTCGTTTCCAGTTCTGCAGAATAAAGCAAACTGCCCCACAAAAGCCAAAGATTATGTTAGGGAACTTCCAAAAATAATGAATAGGAAGAAGGGAGAAGGATTTTCTAATGGGAAGGGGGAAGTTTAGCCAAAATCCCTTAAGTAATGGGTATTGAAGAGATTAACTCTTCTATTAAGGGATTTGATTATGTAATCTCACTGAAGGGGCTAGATTATTATGGTAATTATTATTATTGTAGAGTCATTGTTGATTATTTAAGTTTATGAAAGTTATGGAATAAAGTATTGAATGATTATTAGCTTCAACCTTGTATTGGATCAAGGAATCTTGGTTTTCCTCAAATTAAACCAATTAGGAGGTCTAAAATCCCTCGAAACTTACCTACATTATTATTATTCATCAAAATAGGTAGATTTTGCAAGATCAATATTTGCAGATTACGTATTCATAAACAAATTAATAGATTCGTTTCTAAACTACATAACAGCTTGGTATTAAAGACAAACATGCCTGACCACCGCTGAGATCATTTGGAGGGGGAAATTGGCTCATTAACGATGGGTCAACAATCCCTACAAAGAGACATGAAAGCCAGAGAATAATGCATTATGCATCGCATGGAAGTAAAACATGATGCTATCTAATCAAATCAAATGAATGTATTTTCAAATGAGTGGAGGACATGACAGAAGTTTGGGCTCCATAAGGCACCAAAAGAGGATTGATGGGAAGCAGTTCGACCACACTGAAGGTAACCGAGTTAGATTTTCCTCATTACGATGGCATGGAAGATCCTAGCTGATGGATTTTTTGCATGGAACAATTTTTGAATTCCAATAATCATTGAAGGAAGAGAAGTTATCGATCAAGTATTGTTTGGATGGAGACATCCAACTATGGTACCAACGCTTCAAGGCAAGGCACAAAGGAGTTAACTGGGAACTCTTCAAGTACAAGTTACAACAACATTATGGAGCCTTACGGTACCAAAATTTTTTTAGTGAACTTACCAAGTTGAGGCATTTAGGAGTGTCCCTGACTACCAAATGGAGTTCCACAGGTTGCTTCACTATGTGGGGCACCTTTCGGAAGAGCAACAAATCAGATATTTTATTAGCGCCCTTGAGGAAGGCTTAAGGGTGGGTGTACAAGCGTGCACCCACAAAGACAATAGCAGTGAGCCCCACCGCTGCCCTCTCAGGCCTTGTCTAATGCCAAAAGGGAGTTATTCATATTTAAATAAGTTTTAATAATACCATTGTGACTGTTACAAATATATGAGCTCGGCCGATTTCTTGGGCCTCTGCTGCCCATCATCCAAAGACTGAATCTAAGGGAGCTTAAGGAAAGAAGGGATCAAGGGCTTTGCTTTAATTGCGATGAAATATTCTCTCCGGGGCACCACTGTAAAAGCCTTTCTTATAGAAGGGATTTTTTCGCATTATGAAGATCTGGTTGCAAAGCTAAAGAGGGAGGAAATTGGCGAGGAAGTGCCAAAAATCAGCTTCCTTGCCATTTCAAGCATTTCTGTCCTAGAGGCGATGCGGTTACATGGAATAATGGGATCTTTAATTATTACTATTTTGATAGATTCTGCCATCACCCATAACTTCCTCAATCCCTGAGTGACTGAAATCTTGAAGATCCTCCCTTCCAATAAAGGAAGTTTTCATGTACGAGTAGAGAATGGGGAAAAGATGGAATGCAAAGAGATTTGTAAGGCCACGGCCATCACAATTCAAGGAATCAACTTACATGTAGATTTTTTCCTCTTTCCCATGGAAGGGCGTGCTGTCATATTGGGAACCTAACAATTGAGGCCCCTAAGTCCTATCATTTGAGAGTCCAATGAGTTATGGATGATATTCTGTTGGAATGGAAGGACTGTAAAACCCCACAACACAATATCGCCCATGAACCAATTGGCCAAATCCTAGGATGTGGTGGGGAAATTGGGAAAAAGTAGTAGGGCCTATCTATTGCAACTACTCTACATAAATCTGGGAGCAAGTCAAACAGAAAGAAGTGAGAAGGTAGAACCCCAAATGATGCCCTTGCTGACTCAATACTCCAACATTTTCCAAGAACCCTTCATCATAGAGTTCAACAAGTTATGGATGAGATTCTTTTGCAAGGGAAGGTGATGCGGACATCCAATATGAAGATTCACTTTTATTTGCCTTCCAAAGATAAAGATTCACTTTTATTTGGATTCCAAATTAGTTTTGATTTTATTTCCATTTATTTGATTTTTATTTGGCAGACATTTGATGTTATCTTCCATTTGATTTTCTTTCTACTTTTATGATTATTTGATTATGCTTTTATTTTCAATTTTCTTTCGCATCGAATTCTCTATATAAGAATCCCTATGGCTATTGTTTAGAGGACAATTGATGATTGATTGATAAATGAATATTTGAGAAATTGATTGCAATTGAGCAATTGTATTTTTCTTCCCCCCTCTCTCCCTTTGTTGTTTCTCCTTCTTATCTCTACCCCTCTATTACTCTTCTCTCTACTTTTTCCCTCCTCCCTACATCAAATTAGTATCAGAGATAAAAGTCCTATTTTTTTCTCGCACCCAACCACCAGCCAACTCACGTCCCACAACTAGCAACCCACCATACCACCACCTCTACTGTCCCGCCACCCTACAAAGGTCTTCTGTGCTTCTACCAGCAGTCCCATCTCCACCCTCACTGCCTCCTCTTGATATTGTCAAAAAAAAAAAAAAAGCGTTCTATTTAAAATAAAAAAGTGTAAGAGAGAGACGTGCACTGCCTCTGTGAAAAAAAAAAAATTGGAGAGAGCAGCAGAGTGATCAACGAGACAGTTACCCAAAGCAGCATCCCCGCCGACTACGCAATTACCAGCAGCAGAACCCGTCACCACCGAACCCCTCCTCCACACCCCCGCTGCCACGACGACCTCCAACTCTCCGCCAAGCCAACTCACACCCAAACGACCATCTACACCATTTGAAACCCGCATCGTCCACTCACCCTAAACCTTTATCAATCGCCACCCTGAGCCCTAAAACCCTAACGGACCACCACCCAGCGACCCAACTCCTCCACCATCACCACCTCACTCCTTCTCCAGAAGACAAAAGAAAAAAACAAAAACCCAACAAGAGGGAGTAGAAAGAGAAGTCACGAATTCGGTGTTCCAAGTTTTCATCTTCATTCTCTGTCTTTCTCTTTGCCATCATTCTTCTTCGTCTTCGTCGCTTCAACAGATTCGTTCTCCTAATCATCTTCTTCGTCTGCATTCATCTACGCCGTCACCTTCATCATCGTCGTTGTCACCTTCATCGCCGTCGCTAACGCCGTCACAATTGTCGCCTGAGAGGGCCGTCGTGCACTGAGTAGCCACGCCTCTCTTCTCCCTCTCTCTCTCTGAGGTTGAAAAAGGTAAAGAAAACAAAAGGAAAAAAAAAGCGCAAACAGTAGCCAAAAAAAAAAAAAAAGAAAAAAAAGTAAAAAAGAAAAAGAGAGAGAAAAAAACAAAGAGAGAGAAAACGCAAAAAAAGAAAAAAAAATTCAAACAATAGTAGATTTCTGTCAAATCTCAAACAAGTGGGTCAGATCATCTCCAAGGCAGTTTCAACAAGCTGGTCAAATCATCTCCAAGTGTATTTGTTCCATCTTCTTTTGAGTAGCATATTTTGTTTATCTTTAATAGTATGTAGTTTTATCTGCGTGTGCCATTTTATTGCAAAAAAAAAAAATCTTTCACGTCCTCTCACTACCATTTGACACACCCTATCGCAATTGATTATCGCTTTATAATTTTAATAAATTGGTAACACTAGTTTGCCTGATCTGAACCATACAAAATCTCACCAAAAAAAAAATTAAATTGCCTCAATTGTTTATTGATCTCAATTCCGTTAAGTGTTATATGCACTTGCGAAGTGGTCAAATTATTTCTCATAATACCCTTGACCTAATCTTGGATTTTAACCAATTTGAAACATTGAGTCAATAATTAGCCCGATTAATTTTCAATCAACAACAATTACAAAATCACATAATTGCTATTCAAACTAACTTGGCCACCACTCATCAGACAAATTTGGATCTTGCAAATCGGGTTGCCACTTTAGAACTTGGGCCTCACTCATCAGATGTTAAAAACTCTGGTGCATCATATAACAAAGCTCACAGACGAAGGCAAAACAGACGAACTCCTAGTAGACACGATCGCAGGCCTCGATACTATGATCAATAGCGAGATCCGGATGACCACCTCTTCAAAAATATCAAACTAGGTGCCTCTGCTTTTGACGGCTGCTTAGACCCTCGAGTTTTCACTCAATAGGTCCGCGACATGGATCATTTTTTTGAATGATATGGTGTGTCAGAAGATAGGAGAGTTCAATTTGCCAACCTTAAATTGACCGACAACGCCCAATTATATTGGGAAAGTGTTGAGGACCTCCTGATTTAGCGTCAAGCCAACCCTGTTCAGAATTAGGCTGAAATGAAACGACGCCTTCAAGATAAGTATTTACCCCGCTCCTACAGTCGCAACTTACTCAACCAGTGGAATTCCCTGCAACAAGGTAATCGGTCCACAATTGAGTATATGACTCAATTCGATAATTTTTGAATGAGACATCACATCATTGAGGACGAAGCCATGACGTTGAGTACATTTCGACAAGGATTACACGATGATCTTAGGAGAGAACTTGTCATTCGTGGAGTTACGACTTTGGACCATACGTATAATTTGATCCGAAACTTTGAGTTAGTTACCATGATACCGTATCGTTAATCCACATCACACACTCCTACCACCAATTCTGAGTCTGTCTTAGGAATCCCTCCATTCACCATTGCCCCTACAAGGGAACCTCGAGAAAAAGATGTTGAAGCCCCGAAAAGAAATTCTCAATTATAGTGTTTCAACTGTAAAAGTTTTCAGTATATTTCTTCCAAATGTCTGAATAAAATTTTATTAATTGACGGACAAAACAAAATAAATGAGGAACTCCTTGAAAAATAAATTTATGAACCCAAATTAGAGGAGTTTAATAACTTCAATGATAATGACCTTGACACATTTGTGAGCTACATTCGACCTACTTCCTCTCATCTAGACTCCGATTCTTCCTTTATCGATACACCATTTTTAGGCGTTGTGCGATGCACATTGACACAATCCAAAGAAACTGATGATTACCGTCGTCACACTATTTTTCACACTTACATCAAAGTGAATGAAAAAACTTGTAAGGTAATCATGGATAGCGGTAATTGCATCAATGCAGTCTCTACTAACACTATTTCTCTTTTGGGATTAAAGGCAGTCCCGCACCCTAGTCTATACAGAGTCTCTTGAATTTACACCCGTTAAATTCTTCAAAACTTTCAAGATGTTTTCCCTGAGGACTTGCCCAATCACTTACCACCTTTACGCAAAATTCAACATGCCATTGATTTTGCTCCAGGTGCGTCACTCCCAAACCTCCCTTATTATAGGATAAATCCTATTGAACATACTGAACTCTAGAGACAAGTGGAAGAACTCCTCCACAAAAAATTCGTTCAATAAAGTATGAGTCTTTGTGCAGTACTTACTCTCTTAACACCTAACACCTAAGAAGGAAAGGCCTTGGAGGATGTGTGTTGATAGTAGCGCAATCAACAAAATCACCGTAAAATATCGTTTTTTCATTCCTAGACTTGATGACATGTTAGATATGATGGCTGGTGCCACAATCTTTTCCAAAATTGATTTAACGAGTGGTTACCACCAAATCAGAATTCGTTCAAGAGATGAGTAGCAAACAACTTTCAAAACAAAGGTTGGTCATGCTTTTTAGACTCTCTAACGCACCAAGCACTTTCATGAAGAATTATGACCCGACTTTACGGCCTTTTATGTAACGATTCCTAGTGGTCTATTTTGATGATATCCTCATTTACAGTAAGACCAATGAGCAAAATGTAAAATATCTCACACATGTTTGCCTTACTCTTAGAAAAGAAAGCTTGTTTACTGACTTTAAGAAATGTTCATTATTCTCTGACAAAGTGGCTTTCTTGGGCTTTATTGTTTCTTCTGACGGGGTTTCTACCGACCCTGTAAAAGTTCAGGCAATCATAAATTGGTTAGAACCCAAATCCATCCACGAAATTCGAAGTTTTCACGGTTTGGCCACATTCGATCACCGGTTCATCAAGGGTTCTAACATAATTATGGCTCCACTTACTGAGTGCATGAAGAAGGGTGACTTCACCTGATCTCCTAATACTGCCAAAGCTTTCAAACTCATCAAAGAAAAGATGACAACAGCTCCTGTCATGCGACTTCCTGACTTTTCCAAGGTATTTGAAGTAGGGTGTGATGTGTCAGGTGTAAGAATAGGAGGAATTCTTAGTCAAGAACGCCACCCAATTGCCTATTTTAGCGAAAAGTTGAATAATGTCAAGCGACAATACTCTACTTATGATAAGTTGTATGCCGTCGTACAGGCCCTACGCTACTGGCGCCATTACTTGCTACCTCAAGAGTTTGTCCTCTATTCGGAGCATGAAACTCTTCGATTCCTTAACTCTCAGAAGAAATTAAATTATAGGCACAGTCGATGGATCGAGTATTTACAAGCATATTCTTTTGTCTTGAAGTACAAGAAAGGCGTTGAGAATCAAGTGGTTGATGCCTTGAGCCGTCGTTTAACCTTCCTATCTGCTGTTCAAATTAAAATTGTTGGCTTTAAAAGGCTTAATGAAGAATATGAGTCCTGCCCTGATTTTAGCAAAATCTTCCTCGCTTTACAGTGTGGGCACTTGGACACTACGGACAAATTTCGCCTTCCGGATGGGTACTCATTCCAAGTTAATAAACTTCGCATCCTGAAAACGTCTGTCTGAGACTTCATAGTTTGGGAAGTTCATGCTGGAGATTTATCTGGCAATTTTGGACATGATAAGACAATTGAGGAAGTTGTGTGACAATTTTATTGGCCTAATTTAAAGAAAGATGTAACTAAAATAGTCAGTACTTGTCAAATATGCCAACTCGTCAAACACACAAAGCAAAACACTGGCCTTTACACCCCTTTACCAGTACCTAATGGTCCCTAGCAGAATGTCAGCATGGGTTTTGTGTTAGGGCATCCCCGTACCCCTAAGAAACATGATTCCATTTTTGTCATTGTGGATCGTTTTTCTAAAATGGCCCACTTCATCCTTGTAGTAAGACTGCTGATACTTCTTGAGTCGCTCGCCTTCATTTCGCTAAAATTGTCAAACTGTATGGTCTTCCTAAGACCATTGTTTTTGATCGGGATGTTCGTTTTACCAGCCATTTTTGCCTGTTGCACATGGTCGGTACCAAATTAAAATTTTTCACTGCATACTACCCTCAAACAAACGGTCAGAATGAAGTCGTCAATGGGAATTTAGGTAATCTATTACAGTGTTTGGTCCTGGAGTATCTAAGGAATTGGGACTTGATCCTACTCACGGCTCACCTTACATATAATAGTTCTTTCAATAGATCCCTTGGTATGAGTCCATTTAAAACTGTGCATGGTTACAAACCCTAAAAACCATTGGACCTTATCCCGATGTCTCCACATTATATTGTGTCCATAACGGCCGAAACTTTTACACAACACATTCACGATTTGTACATCGAGATCAATAAACAATTAGAGGCAAAAAATACTTTATACAAACTTCACGCTGATTCTCATAAAAGACACGTTGAATTCAATGTAGGAGATTATGTTATGGTTCAGATCAGACCAGAACAGCGCCTACCTGGGCACGTCTCTAAATTGCAGGCTCGTAGTGCTGGTCCATTTAAAATTTTACAGCGGATTGGATCAAATACATATGTTCTTGACATTCCATCTCATTTTGGTTTTCATCATACTTTCAATGTGGAAGATTTAACTGCGTATAAAGGCAAATTTTTCGCACCTGGAGATCCCTTTGCCATCCCCCCGCGTGCACCCCCTATTGACCATTCGTCCTCCCTTGCACCACTTCCCTCCCTCCCGGCACACCATGATAAAATTGATACTATTTTAGATAACAAGGTTATATTTACCATGAATAGAACTATTCATCACTTCCTTGTCCATTGGGTTGGTCAATCAGAGTCTGAGAATGCTTGAATCTCTCGAGAGGTACTACAACAGTTCGACGCAGACCTCTTGGAGTTCTATCAAAACCAGCAAGAGTACACTTTTTCAGGCCCAAATCCACTTTCTTCTGGAAATATCGGTTGCTCCATCAGCTTTCGGCCCCCCTTCTACGAGTCTGTCACTGTCGCCAGAGAGTTGCCCAGCCACTCAGCTTGTGGTTGAGGGATTGATTGCCGCAGTTTACTTGATGGGATCAAGTTCCAACCACCCGAGGAGAATTAATGCGAACATGCAAGACGAAGATTCACTTTTATTTGCCTTCCAAATATGAAGATTCACTTTTATTTGCCTTCCAAATTAGTTTTGATTTTATTTTTATTTATTTGATTTTTATTTAGCAGATATTTGATATTATCTTTCATTTGATTTTCTTTCTACTTTTACAATTATTTGATTATGCTTTTGTTTCTAATTTTCTTTCACATCGAATTTTCTATATAAGAATCCCTCTGGCTATTGTTTAGAGGACAATTAATGATTGATTGATGAATGAGTGTTTAAGAAATTGATTACAATTGAACAATTGTGCTTTTCTTTCCCCCTCTCTCCCTTTGTTGTTTTTCCTTCTTGTTACTGCCCCTCTAATCTTTGTTCTTATCTCTACCCATCTATTACTCTTCTCTCTACTTTTTCCCTTCTCCTTACATCAGAAGGATTGTAAAATTCCACAGTACAAGATCACCTTTGAACCAATTGGCCAAATCAAAGGGGGGGGGATTGGAAAAGGGTATTTGGGCCTATCTATTGCAATTACTCTTCATAAATCTGGGGGCAAGTCAGACAAAAAGAAGTGAGAAGGTGGGACCTAAAACAATGTCCAAGCTGAAACAATACTCTGACATTTTCCATGAACCCCAAACCCTGCCGTCCTGAAGGAACCAAGACCACAAAATTCTGTTGATGGAAGGTATGGGTCCGATATCAATTAAGCCTGATCAATGCCCGTATTACCAAATAAATGAGATGGAACAAATGGTGAGGAACCTTATAGTCAATAGTGATACATCCTAACACAAGTCCCCACCTCCTCACCGATACTATTAGTCTAGAAACATGATGAGTTGTGGTGATTTTGCATGGATTATAGGGCCCCTAATAAAGTCACCATCGGGTATAAATGTCCCATTCCAGTAATTGAAAAGTTACTAGATGAATTGTACAAAACCCGGCTTTTTACAAAACTAGATTAACGATCCAGTTACCATCAAATTCGAATGCTCCTGATGACATCGAGAAGATAGCATTCCGCACTTATTGTGGCCACTATGAGTACTTGGTCATACCCATTGGCCATTCTAAACACCCGCAACTTTTCAAAGCGTCATGAATGAGGTATCAAAAAACTCATCTGTAATTTGTGGGAAGAGATTGAAGAATTCAAGATGAGATTTCCATATTTTTTCCTTGAAGGACAATGAAATTTATAAGTTGGAAGGTTTTGTTAGGGAACTTCCGAAAATAATGAATGGGAAGAAGTAAGAAGAAGTTCCTAATGTGGAGGAAGAAGTTTAGCCATTATCCTTTAATTAAGGAGGTAAATGGCTCAATCCAGGAGATTTAATTAAGGGATATGATTGTGTTATCCCACTAAAAGGGCTAGATTATTATGGTAATTAATTATTATTGTAAAAGTCACTGTGCTATTTAAGTTTATGAAAGTTATGGAATAAAACACTGAATGATTATCACCTTTAACCTTGTGTTCGATCAACGAGCATTGGTTTTTCTCGTATTAAACTACATAGGAGGTTTAGGATGCCTGAAAGCATCCTACATTATTATTCATCAAAATAGATAGACTTCGCCAGATTAATACTTGCGCATACCTATTCATAAAACCATTACTAGAACCATTACTAATTTACGTAACATATTACACAAATGTAAGATCAATAAAGAGACCTAATTAAATTCCAGGTCCTCACCTAGTTGACGTGAGCAATTGGAGGCCATAATCCAGAATATATACTATCAATTCCACTGCCACTAAGTGTTTGTTCCAGAAAAACAGGGCAATACTGTTCTTGCTAATAATTACTTAAAATTAGTGACGGAAATTCTACCTACGAGTATAAATACCGTTCGCAGAATCCCAATTCATGAAACGGGGAGAAATTGAAATCACACCTTTGGTTCTTGTTTTTGCTGCCTCGTTACGAAGTTGATCGAGTTGAGAACGTAGCTGCTCTGTGTTGATGGTCGAAGCTAAGCACATACTCCTCGCAATCATCTCTGTCTCTTCCTAAGCTCAATCCTCCTGAACCGCCTGAGCTCTTCCGCAGTAATTCGTTTCAGCGGTTTTCCCTTTTCGCTAATGCTGGCCAGAGGAAAACGTCGTCATTTTTACTACAAATAGTATTGCTTTTTTTAATTATTACATAAGTTTAGTTTAATCTTAAAGTCATATCCATTTTTATTTGAATTACTATTCATTTTAAAAAATTATGTAGAATCATTCGTTCTCTAATTTTGTCTAGTAAGAGTTTATTTTTTAAAATACACCTCATAAAAAAAATAGAGTTGTTTCACTTATAAATAAAAAAAATTATTTTTACTTAATAAGTATAAAATAATCTACTGTCACAAATGATTGATACAGTTGGACATAAATCAATAATGACGTCCTTGACCCCATGAGAAAAATAACATGTGAATATATAAATTAATAGATATAATCTGAATAATAAATATTAAATAATTATAACAAGCTGTTTAATGGCTGGATACAAGGAGACGGTTTAATCGATTCAATAATTGGAAGCTAAACAATTCTATTATTAAATTGAAACAATCATTACACGTACAAATAAAACCCATCATCTAAAGCGACACATGCCTACGCATTAATTTTAAGTGTTTTCTAATCAAATGACATTTTTATTATAAATAAACCTTCTCCCTCAAGAAAAAATGCGACAAAAAATGAGAGGTTAGATAACAATGAAAAATAACAAAGACACTTCTCCTAATGGGTGTATAAATACCAAAGATACTTAGCCAAACGAGTACACATATATAAAAGTCACACCATTAAATGAGTGTATTTAAAGGAGCACAATCATTTGTTCAGACACTCATTCCCATTTTTTTTAAACTATTGTCTCTATTTTCTTGCATTTTTTTTAATTTGAATATAAAAATTTTAAACTTAAACGTCAAAAAATATATTAGAAAATAAATCTTATATTTTTATTATTTTTTATTTATTTTGTTATGATGTATAGAATTCAAATTTAGGGTTACAAAAATTGGACCTATTTTTATTCAGACCGTCAAAGCATAAACTCCCTAATTTATACATTAATTTGAGTCATCGAGATGTATTAACAATATCATTTTTCATAAAAAGATAGCTATATTAATATATTAAGTATCCTAATATAAATTTTATAATAATATAATTGTTGAGTTTTTAAATTGTGCATATCTATGTTTAAGGTATTATTCATTAAAAAAAGCGCGAGAGAAATTCAATTACTAGTTTCGATACATTTTCAAACAATCAACGTGGAACAAGCTACGTACGTGTGTGTATATATATATATAATTGAAATCAGGAGAGAGGAAGTAAAGGAGGCGAAAAACAACACGGGAGTAGAGAACGGGGATTTCTCCCGATCTGTGGTGTTCGCCCCGATCTGTGGTGTTAGCTGGAGCAAAGACGACGGTAGAAATTTCACTAATGGGAGACAAGAAGCGTCTTCCAATCTTGTTATCATCATGCATTTTTCTATTGATTAATGTAATTGCTTCCAGAGCTGATGTTATAACCCTAACAGCTGACTCTTTCTCCGACAAGGTACCTAATACAACCCTAATTTTTTATATCCTATGTATAGAAAATTCTGTCGGATTCTGTACAGTATGAAAACTTCTGGTTAATGGTTATGTTAGTTCATGAATTGATTTTCGAAGGCAAACAGCTCTCTTGATATCTAGTGGAAAAAGTTAGTGTAATTCAATAGCGAGGACGGTAAATTATGTACTTTCCAAAAAGAATAAGTGAAAAATTGTGGTTGATCGTTGGCATTGTCTGTCTGTATTGTTATAGGATTATTAACTCGTATATAATGTTATTATTATTCGTTAATGTTCACAACTATTTATCAGTTTTAATATTTTTATCTTAAGCACCATTTATTAATATTTGCAGTTCTTTTCTCTAATTTATTTCACTTAAATATATGTTTTCATATTTTCAATTTTTTTTTTCCTAGGTTTGATGGAAAACTTCCGGGTTTTTATTAAAATATCGAACATATTTCTGTTACAATGTGAATGTTAAATACTCTGTGGCATATGCTCAATATATCCATAATTGTTAACTTTGGGATATGTACTTTCACGGATGTTTTATCCCTTATTTTGAATTTTGCTGGGCTTGTGTTGTAAATTTTGTTTAATTAATGGAAGGATGTAGAAATAAAATAGACAGAGCCACTGGAGAGGGCATGACCTGTTTTAAGATGTACTCTATGAGATGCATGGATAGTTATAGTGAATTTAGTTTAGCATCAACTGGGTATTGATTAGTATTATTTTCTTATGTCAAATATGTAGAGTATCCAATAAAATGATAACATACAATAATGCTTACTACAATCCAATCGAGAAGTATATGGCTGGATGCATAATTTGACAGCATTGTTACTCATGTATCATGTGTGATTCTGTTTATATTCAGATACAGGAGAAGGATACTGCATGGTTTGTGCAATTCTGTGTTCCTTGGTGTAAACATTGGTAATTACCATCTTCATTTTGTAACGCGTTGAATGTGTAGCCCTGATGTTAATAATGTACTTTGTGTTATTTGCTCTCTAACAATTCTTGTTATGTGGTTTTAGTAAAAATTTGGGATCACTGTGGGAGGACTTGGGCAAGGTAATGGAAGGGGAAGATGAGATAGAAATTGGACAAGTTGACTGCAGTGTTAGTAAACCAGTTTGTGCCAAAGTTGATATTCACTCATATCCTACATTCAAGCTCTTTTATAACGGGGAAGAAGTTGCAAAATATCAAGGTGATTCTCTAATTTGGTTTGGTTGCATTATACCACCCCTTGCTATTTAAGTAGAATTACTCCTTCAGTGCTTATGCAATTCTATTGGCATTGAAATACTCCATGCATCTAATTCAGTGCTTTAGTAAATGACTAATAGAACTTAAATTCATCATCTGTACATTTCAATTTGTGTCCTAAATTTGCAATTGGAAAAGTTAAAGGCAGCTTGAAAATTGGCTTGGTTTTGTGTAAAGATTAGAAAATGAATACTTTACTTGTAAGGGGTGGGATGAGAAAATTTAGGAATGGTTAATTAGGGAGGTGGATATTCATTTGGAGGTGCCCTAAAAGGTAAAGCATGATATTGAAATTGGGACGAAAGACCTATACAAATTACCTTCAATTTTTCTCAAGGATTTGTTCTTATTCCTTCTGGTTCTTCAGTATGGACCACATGGGAGTGTCAATTTTTATGCCATTTGAATCAAGGCATATTTTTTGGAGTCACCGAAATACTCTTCCACCTCAATTGCAAAGACATTTAACTCTTCCAATCTTCAATCAGATCTTGGTTGGATTCAGCAATCTCAGCAGCGGATGATTTTGCCACCTTCTCTTCTTTGCGTTGCTTCCTTGCTTTCGTGCTGTGTAGGTAGTTTGCAGATTAGTCCCACTAGCTTGCCTGAGAGCATGACTGACTTCTGATGCTCCAACATCATCATTGCCTGTTCAAATGGAGTAGTTGCGTAGGTTCCATGCTTGTTGCTCTTTCCCTGGTCTGTTCCATGCTATTTCTTTTTTCCTAATTTTGAGTTTTGAAATGTAATTCTTTTGATGAAGTGAGAGGTGGAGAATGAATGCTTACATGGAAACCCAATTTTAGGCTTTTGGAAGATATTTGTGATATTTCGGTTATCGGTAATACTGTTCTAGTTTTGTGTATTTTGCTACTTCCATTGGATTTAGTGATTATATATTACTTTACACGAGGAAGTGCAATGTTGGCAACCAAGTCAACAAACCCAAGATGGCCCAATCACTCTCCATTTGGCTGTGCTGCCTATAATTACCCTTTTGTATATGGAACTATCATTTTTTTTAAATAGGTTTTGAGGAATTTACTAAATTATTTTAAACAATATAATTTGTAGAAATAATGAGGGTGAGCCTCAACACAACAATGATATGTCCCACTATAACTTGGAGGACACTGGATTCGAACTAATAAAACATATTCTCTGTATTGTAGGAATAAGACTGTATATCAAGCCATTCTTAGATTCAGCAATGGAAGAAGTATCATGCATGGGCCAACCTTCCGATAATTTGTAGACAAAAAGGGACAGCCCGATGCATAATTTGTAGAAATCTTTCACAATTCACATCAATTCATGTTCTCATTTTATGGATGTTTGAATTATAAGAACTATAGATTGTAAGCGTGCATCCTTCAATCTCTCATCTCCTTTTGATCTCCTCATTCTCCCCCCAACTCCCCTCCCCCTCAGCCAGCTCAAAAAACAAGAGGAAAACGGAAATTTTGTCTTGCCCATTATTGCTTTTCTACTGTGGTGTTGTCTTTGCTTAATTTATTCTATTCCAATTTCATGTCTCTTACTCTTCTCATCCCTTGACCTGCCTATCCTCCCACCCCCACCCCCAGCCCCACCCCGACCCCATTCCAAAAAATAATAATGGGAGAAAGAAACGGAAAGGAAAAGTTGGGTATCTGTGTAGTGGCTTGAAGAAACTTATGATGGTTGCATTGGCAAAGTTGATGATATGATTATGCTCATTTAAAAGTCGTAGCTAGTATTGGCTATTCAATTATACGGACACAGATCTGGGTCTGGCTTGCCAATAATAGTGTTGAGTTCTGCACAATCATATATGAGTTTTGTAGTTGTGAGTTGGTGAGTCAACTATCTCAAGTAATATGCAGAGATTCTCGTGGTTTGTCATGGTAATCACAATTTCAAGTTAATATGCACTTTTTGAAACATTTTCAGAATGATTATAATTTGGGGAGGATATGATTACCTATGATGGAAAGATAGTTCTTATCCATGGCCTGTTTGATTTTTACATACTCAAGTCTTGAGCTTGCATTTTCAAGCAAGCACCCTGTAGTAAAAACATTTGTGCGCCCTTTTTGCCATATCTTACCGGATAGATGCTTATGAATCAGCTAGGGTCAACTGAATATTTGATTTGTTTTCTTTAATCTGTGGGTTGTTCAGGGTCACGAGATGTTGAGTCGCTTAAAGCATTTGTACTGACAGAAACCGAGAAGGCAGTAACAAAAGCAGAAGTTGATAGTGATAGAGATTTGTAATTTTGCCAGGTATATCTCTTGATATATCCTCATCCATCATTGTGTCTGCAAATTATCTATGGAGAACGTGATGCTCTTGGTTGTTTTGCCCATAGAATATGCCTTCTTGCTTAAGGAGTTTCCTTTCCCATCCCATCCATTCCCATTCTATTGTTTGGATGTTTCAATGTTGGGCATACACAGGTTTCTCGTTCTGTACTATCTTAAAACACCTGGGAATGGAAATTGAGGCTTCATTCACATTCTGTGTGTTTGGTGGGAATCCGGATACTCAATAATGAAACCCGGGAATCAACCCCTCTTTCGTTTTCTAGCTTTCATAGTGTAGGCTGTTGATAAGAAAATAAGGGCAAATTTGAAGGAGATAAGAAGATGGAAAACCATTATTAAAGAACCATGGAATGTTTTTTGTGGAGGGAAATGTTTTGGCAATATCTAAATGACTCTTGGGTAATACGGCGTCCATTCATCAATTTATTTTGTGTAGGCTTAGTAGCGTGGCTAGATGAATAAGACGTCACACTACTCAAGAGTGTCCTGAGGGTGTCCCTCTAGCCCCATTTGACTCTGGCTCTCTTCCGAGAAGGTACTTTACCGTGTATTTGAGTTTTGTTTTTCCCTGTATGGTGCTACTATATCAAATTGAATTCATGAAGTGGGCATTTTTTAGTGGTTGAACGAGGATTGAAGATTTGTCATTCGCTCCACAACTAATTTCTGCTCCCATTTGATAGAAGTTGATTAATATCTTGTTTTTTATAAAACAATTCACTTGTTGAATAATTTATATGGAACAAATGATTCCCTTTTATGTGGAAAAGGTTTGGTAAGCAGATTTGTATTTTTTTTAAAACCTCATAAGATGTTTGCAACCACAACGATTTCACCAAATTTAATTTTCAGGGTGCCAAGGAAGAGGCTTCATGTTGCACAAATCAAATAGCCAGAAGGAATCCGCCGGCAATGCACGCCATCTACAATTTCAATTTGTCGGAGTGATATGCTTTTACTTAAGAACTCGGGCTTGATAATGTTCACTTGTTTCCATTCCAGGGAGGCATCTTCTTCCCTCGGATCATCGCTGCAGAATCAGCGGCAATGACGCAGCTGCATTTGTTATTAGAACACACCCCTTTATCCATGATGCAGTTGGTGGCTGCTGTTAACTTCCATCGTTTGTCAAGTTCCACCGATCTCAGGTACTGTTAGCCAACTGAGATGATGTTTAATGCTAGAATATTGACCATTGGAAGTGGAAGCGATGGAAGGTGATCTGCTCTTCCTCGTATTTTACTTGTTTGAAAACGAGTTAAATTAATCAAAATATCTTTCGCAAATTAATCAAAATATATTATTTTAAATAATGGTATATAGAAAGATCTTTCAGCCTGTACAATTCTACCACCATCTTAGCCCCTTTCAATAATCAAGATTAAAAATTAAAAAAAAAATCAAGAGATTATGTTAAATCCCTGAACTGACTCTTTTTATTTTTATATTTATTTTCTAACTTTTAATCATACCCAAATGAAGAGTTGTTACGATCTTCCCACCATCTACTATGCTCTTAAGGGCCAGAATTAAAGGACGGAAATAAGATTGGGTATTGTAAGAACGATTTTTAATGCTTGCGTAGTAGTCAAAAGTTGAGAAGGAAATTGTTACTTCATTTCCATATAAATTCCATTTGAATATTTTATCACTTTTGATTTAATTGAACTTTCTTTCGTTCTGATAAGATTGGGTATTCAGATAACAGAAGAATTGCCCAAAAAAGAAGCAAATAACAGAGCAAGATTTAATCAATAAGGAAAATTTTATCTCAACGAGTATTTAAAGACAACAAAATTAATAGGAGCCCACTTGTTTGTGGGCCTGTCTTCTATTTGGCAGAATTAGTTTTGGAAATCTGGCCCAATATAGAGGCCCAATCCAAAGTTCAGATAGTAATATTACTACATATAGATAATATTGACGGGCATTGTTATTGACGGCTTAAGAGAGGGACTTTGCGATTGGTTTATTGTTCCATAAAGTATTGAGGCCTAGTCAGCCCAAATTGATATATGCACCTGAAAGATTTATCTAAGCAGTTAGCTATTTGGACAAATGCGGAATCAACAGCTGAGGCGATTTCTCATTTCTTATATTGAAGTAACGACCTTGGGTTTGAAATCATCAGCTGAACAAAGTCTTATCCGCCCGGTAATTCTTGAACGGTTAATAAAAGAAATCAACTATTTCTCAACTTTTATAAAACTCCTCCTTTCCAACTTAAAAGGGGGATGAGGTTTTAAAATAAATTAAAGGCAATCCAAAGGCATTCATAGCACACGCATACTCTCTCTAAAACTAAAATACTTTTTTAAAAAGTGTAAACCCCCAAATAAGAGACATTTTTATGAACATTTAAGCTTGCATCTTCTACTTTTTCTCTCTTTAAAGAAGGGTACTGATTTGAATGTTAAATATATGTCGATGAGTGAGTCCTGTCAAATCCTTTGATCGCATTTTGTGTTGTATAGGATTCAGATTAATGGTGTACAAAGACCGAATTCGCTTCAAGCTTAACAGACACAACTTGGCTCCTTAATTCGTACTAAAATTTGGATCTTCTGATGCATCAAATATATACTGAATAAACCTATACACATGTTAGAAGGAATTAAATTATTAACCTATACAAATATTTTCTCATGGAAAATATATGAAAAATAAAATTATATAAAAACTATATCATATTTTATCCATTTTGATGAATAATTTTAATGTTATTATTTATAAAAGTAGAAAAAATATATTTGATGATAACTCACCTTTTTTTTTATTTTACTTATATTTTCTTCACCTCCACTCTTGGAGCCAGTATTTCACTAGACTATAAAATAATTATATTTTTAACACAATTTTTTATATTAAATTAATTATTATAAATGATGTATATTTACATCAAGTTTCATCTTTTTGTAACATAATTTGTTCTATTAATATAACATCTTAAATTGCTAGTTTTAAAAAAATATAGTAATAATATTTTTATTTTCTCCACATTAGAAGAAATAAATAAAAAATATATTTGGCATAAAGGTTAATAATATGATATATATATTTATATAGAACACTTTATCATTTAAAATTAACAAAAATTATGATTTAAATGAAGAAATAGTAGGATCATTATTTGATGTATTGTAAAAATTAATAGAAAAATATTATTATGTATTCTAAATTATTTATAATAGTATCAATTGTTTAAAAAAATTATAAAAATAATGTGTGAATACGCATAAATTTTAAGGTTAATACTTTTTTTATAATTTTTAATTTTTAAAAATCTAATGTGCTATAATATTGTTGCGTTACGGATTTTTGGGTCCGAGCAACACAAGTGAAGATGATTGAGTGAGAGAGAAGAGAGATTGAACACAATATTTTTACGTGGAAACCTTCTCTTGAATGAGAAGGGAAAACCACGAGGCGCCGACTGGAAAAGATTTCACTAAGTTTTATATGGTCAGATACAAGATGGTGTCCGAGAACCGTGGACGAGGGTTTTACTTTTTGCTTTTGAACGCTTGTGCTTTTTCTTTCTTTCTTGCTTAAGGAAGGATTTTTTTCGGTCCTTTGTCTGATGCCCCAAGTGGGGTATTTATAGGAGAAAATGTTACCGTTGGCCGCTAGGTGCCAGGCTGGCCACCTACTTTCCTGACACGCCTCTGCTGTGTCAGGTTTGTTATCGTGAATGGGCAACTTTTGGCCGCCTGAGCCGTTTCGTGTCGTATTTGCCAGAATGTCGATCTTTGTGTCGGCTCACCGCGGTGGTAGCGTGTTGCGAGACTTTATGCGTGTTTTGGACGTTTGTGAAGCCGAGCCGCATTCCTGACGTCTTGAAGAATCCTCGTATTGATTGGAACTTTGGCTTTTGGATAAGTCCTCGTGCTTTTATTGGAGTCCGCGGACGTTCAAAGCCCGATGAGGGTTCTCGCCAAAAGCCTTGGACGTTCTGTCTTATTAATTCGAGATCTTCTCTCGATCACGTGATCATTCTCGGACTCGATACACTTATTTTCCTGGGTCAAGTACTTGTCCCTTTTACCCTGGATTGGGGACCCCGGTACCGAACCCAACACTAACCCCCCATGCCCAAGGGTCCAAGATCTTCGACCGTTGGGCATGTTCTTCTGAAGCTTCCTGAGATGTCCTTTTTCTTGTGAATGCTAGTCCGCGAACACGATGATTGTCCGAGGAGACCGGGGCAACCGATGAAGACTTAGATCGGGAATTTACTTGGAGGCACTTTTAAGTCCTCAGAACTTCCGGTGACTTCCTCTCGTCCGCTGGACATCATTGTCTCGAGAACCTTGTCATTGTCCGAAGACTCTTACGCCGCCGTTTCGTGCTTGTGGGCATTAAATGCGTGATTGACGCGGCACAATTACCTTGGAAAGGTAAACGTTCATCATTTCAATAAGAGAACGGTAGGGTGACACGTGGCGAGCCATTAATTACCCCGCGGACGGTCGATTTCACGTGGCCAACGCGCGTCATTTCTTTTCCGGATCCAATGTCCGAGGTGACACGTGGCAACGCTTCTTTTTTTCGATTCGAATGGCCGTCTCGACGTGTGGCATGGTGATGATGGCGCTTTTTCAAATTTTTCGGGCTATAAAAGGCGCCCTTCCGCATTCAAAAAACTCTTCTGCTGTCTTCCTTCTTCGAACCTCTCTCGCGAAAGAAACTCTCTTCGTCTTCCAGCTTCCTTTTCGTCTTCCAATGAAGTCAACAAAGGCGCCTGGCGTAAGGGATATTGCGTCGGCCTTGACGAATGATAGGCTTGAGGAGTTTCGAGTCTTATTTGGGATTCCGGATGAGATGGCGATGGTGGTGTCGGGACCGAAGACAGGCACTGCGCCTAGCGGCGGCTTCATCACGGTGCTATGAGGTTCACCTCAAAAGTGGGCTTCGATTTCCTATTCTTTGAGGAGCTTCACGAGATTATGAGGATCTCAAGCGTCCCATTGGCAGGGCTCCAGCCGAACGCCATGAGGTACCTCGTCTCCTTGTGCGTCTTTCTTCGTTGCCATCAGAAACTCCTAAACGTCACGGTTGTCAAGGTTATGTTTCGTTTCACACATAACCTTGATTGGATTACCATGACTCCTCGGCCGGAGTTTGCATTGCTTTGTGGGGGGAATCCGGACTCCACGAAGCGTTGGAAAGACAAATTTTTCTTTCTGGCAGTCCCACAGATTTGGGCCATCCCAAATAAGTGGGGGAAGGTGAAGAGTGAGTACTGCACCGAGCCCTCCCTCAGTGATAGGGAGTATGCCAAGGATCTGACGGACTTGGTGAAAGCCAATCTCGGGGGCTTCCACCTGGACAAGCGCAACATTTGGTTGCTGCCCGAGAATTTGAAGGAGGCCAAGTGGGTCTCCGAGTCCACTCCCGCGAAGTCCAAATCCAAGAAGAAGTTGAGAAAGAGGACGGGGACTCTAAGCATTTCAGGTCCGCCCGTCCAAGCAGAGCAAAGCGGTCCGTCCGAGAGCTCCAAACGCTCGGACGTTGAGGGCTCAAAGCGTCCTCAAGGTGTGGCGGAGCTGCCTTCCCCGGAGGGCGCTATCTTTGATGTGGATGAGTTTGCGGATGAGGACATTATTGCTCCTCTGCTCAAGAGAAGGAAGTCCTCATATCTGAGGTCCTCGGGGGTCGTGGACTCTCCATGCCTTTATTTTTCCAGTTTCCACGGGGATCTTCACCGAGGGTTGATGAAGTGACCGAGCTCCCTAAGTCCAAACGATCGTTGAGGTGGTGAGCTTCCAGAAGTCCAAGCCACTGAGAGTCCTGCCCTCAGAGTTTCTTCTGAACTACCTGGCGAAGCGCCCACCCCCGTGGGGCATCCATCCGAGGCCGTTGAGGTCGAGGACTCTCAGTGGGGCGTTGAAGTCGAGGTCGTTGCTGAGCCCCCAGCCATCCCAGTCCAAGCTGACGAGGGCGAGCGCCCTGAGGAGGTTCCTGCTGATGGGACCCCGAGTGTGCACGGCCTCGGACCTTTGGAGGTGGAGGTGGAGGCACCTATTGTCGAGCCCCCAGCCGTTGCTCCTCCTGTAGATACTCCTACTCCTGAGGCTGGGGTTGAGGCTTCTGTGGTGCCTTGCTTCGACGCTCCAGCTCCGAGAACTAGTGTAGAGGCCTCTTCGAGCGGCGGCTCCCTTGCTTCCGAGGTATTTCCATTTTCCCTCGAGGTGTTTTGTCCTTCCATTATATTTCCTTTGTTCTGATAATCCTTTTCTTCTGAACGCAGCTCCAAACTATGGCCGAGAGGCTCAAGATTATTTCGGAGGGGTCGCTCGGACTCTCTCCCACTGGAGGAGCCGGAGGCCGCCAGAGAAGCTTCTCGAAGGCCGAGGCGAGCTTCTGGCGTGCCGGGAAGGAAATAGCCTCTTTGAAGGATGTTGTAAGGCGTCAACCAAGACAGGTTGCGTCGGAAGAGGAGAGTCTAAGAGTGTCCCTTAGGCCGGGACCTTGCGCTTTACTTGGAGCGCAAATCTTGGGACGGCATCCCAGATGTGTCGCCGAGTACTTCGTCTTATTCGTCCCGGGTTTCCTTCTGCGGTACTCCATCCCCTCAATGCCAGTGCTTTGAGAGCCGATGACTTGTTGGGCATTGCTGGGAGGCCCTTTCCGAGCGACGTCCGTCTGGATCCTTCTGAAGATCCATTATCTCCAGGGCCGTCAGAGCCATCGGATCTGGAAGCGTCCTTGGACCTTCCTGAGCTGTCGGGGAGCCAGCCCCCAGTGCCTTGATGTACTTTTATTTTTTTATTTATTTTTATTTTTTATTTTGTACATGTACTTTGTTCCTTTGTCGAAATGAGAAAGAAGTTGTTGAAGATTGTTGTGCCTTTTTCTTTTCCTTCCTTGTACTTGTTGAATTTTTTGACCTCTAAGGCCGCTCGGTCGATCCCGAGTTTTTGAATACGACCTCTTAGGCCGCTCGGACGGAACCGAGTTTTTTGAATACGACCTCTTGGGCCGCTCGGACGGAACCGAGTTTTTTGAATACGACCTCTTGGGCCGCTCGGACGGAACCGAGTTTTTTGAATACGACCTCTTGGACCGCTCGGACGGAACCGAGTTTTTGAATACGACCTCTTGGGCGCCGGACGAACCGAGGTTTTTGAATACGACCTCTTGGGCCGCTCGGACGAAACCAGAGTTTTTGAATACGACCTCTTGGGCCGCTCGGACGAACAAGAGTTTTTGAATAAGACCTCTTGGGCCGCTCGGACGGACCAGAAGTTTTGAATACCTCTTGGGCCGCTCGGACGAACCAAGTTTTTGAATACGACCTCTTGGGCGCTCGGGCGGAATCAGAAGTTTTTGAATACGACCTCTTGGGCCGCTCGGATCAACAGAGTTTTGAATACGACCTCTTGGGCCGCTCGGGCGAAACAGGGTTTTTGAATACGACCTCTTGGGCCGCTCGGACGGAACAAGAGTTTTTGAATACGACCTCTTGGGCGCTCGGACGGACCGGTTTTTGAATACGACCTCTTGGGCCGCTCGGACGGAATCGAAGTTTTTGAATACGACCTCTTGGGCCGCTCGGGCGGAACAGAAGTTTTGAATACGACCTCTTGGGCGCTCGGGCTGGGCAAGGTTTTTTGAATACGACCTCTTGGGCGCTCGGACGGAGGCAAGAAGCTTGAATACGACCTCTTGGGCCGCTCGGACGAACCAAAGTTTTTGAATACGACCTCTTGGGCCGCTCGGACGAAACGAGTTTTTGAATACGACCTCTTGGGCGCTCGGGCCAGAAGTTTTTTGCCTTAGCTTCCCTCTTTCTACCGATAGTATTTCTTGAGGTGTGTTGCATTCCGGAGTTCTAGGGATTGGCCTCGCTTCCTGTGTTCGTAGCTTGTATGCCCGTTTTGGCATCACGAGACTAGGAAGGGTCCTTCCCACCCTGGAGACAAATGTTCCGTGGATTCTTTCCCCGTTGCGCGATGCTTCTCAGTACCAAGTCTCCGACTTCGAACTGCCGCGCTTTTACTCTCTTGTTGTAATAGCGGGCCACCCGTCGTTGATACATTGCCACACAAAGTTGCGCTTTGTTTCGGGCTTCCTCAAGCAAATCTAGGTGCTCTCGGAGCCGGTGGTCGTTGACGCTTGGGTCGAAGTGCTCTACTCGGAGGCTTGGAAGGCCCACTTCTAGTGGTATGACAGCCTCGACCCCGTAGCACAGGCTGAATGGGGTCTCTCTTGTAGGTTCCCTCGCCGTGGTCCTGTATGCCCAGAGGATGGATGGCAGCTCGTCCACCCATGAGCCCCTGAGTCTAGCGGCTTGGTTTTGAGCCCATGCAAGATGGTCCTGTTTGTGACTTCTGGGCCGTTGGCCCGAGGATATGCAATGACGTATGAATTAAATTAATTCGAAGGCTAGCACAAGACTGAAAATTGCCTTCCCGTGAATCGTGTCCCATTATCTCAGACGACGCTCTCGGGCACTCGAACTCCGCAACAATACTCTGGGAGGAACTTGGTCGCGTTCGCTCGGTTATCCGTGCTAGTGGCGTTGCTTCTACCCACTTGGTGAAGTAGTCTATTCCCACGATGAGGAACTTCCTCTGGGCGGACCTTGATGGGAAACGGTCCGAGGATGTCAAGCCCCCATTGCGCAAAGGGCCATGGAGATTGCAACGCTTGAAGCTCCACGTGTGGCTGATTGCTTATATTGTCGTGGACCTGGCAATTTTCACACTTGCGCACGAAGTCCATGGCATCATCCCTCATCGTTGGCCAATAATACCCTTGCCGCATAATCTTGAATGCTAGGTTCTTGCCTCCAATGTGTGATCCATAAATTCCTAGATGCTCATCTTGAAGTGCGTACTCTGCCTCCTCGGGGGTAAGGCACCTTAAATAGGGGGCCGAGTACCCCCGACGATACAAACGGTCGTCGATGACGGTGTACCAGCCCGCGGACTTCCTCACTTTTCTGGCGTCTGCGGCGTCCTCGGGCAGAACTCCACTGGTGAGGTATCTCAAGTAGGCGGTCATCCAAGTGTCATTTCCGGACACCTGCATGACCTCGGCCTCTGTCTCTTCTATAGAGGGTCGCTCCAGAATTTCCCTCATTCCTCTCGTCATCTTCTAGCACTGGTCTCTCGGTCTGCTTCTTCTTGCTTTTGCCAACGTTAATACGCTTTCGTTTTCTTCCCTTAGAATGTGCACGAATCGACCTTCTCGAAATGCGAGGCCAACTCTTTCACCTTTGCGAGGTACTTGGAAAGTCAGGCTTTCACTTCAAAGTTTCCGAGGGCCTGGTTGACAACCAGCTCGGAGTCACTATAGATCACTAGGCTCTTGGCCGAGCACTCCTTTGCCAGCCGCAGTCCTGTGAGCAGGGCCTCGTATTCTGCTACGTTGTTTGTGGCCGGAAACCCTAGGGTTACTGAGTATTTGATTTCGGATCCCATGGGCGTTTGCAGC
Organism: Nepenthes gracilis; assembly: GCA_033239525.1. Lineage (NCBI taxonomy): Eukaryota > Viridiplantae > Streptophyta > Magnoliopsida > Caryophyllales > Nepenthaceae > Nepenthes > Nepenthes gracilis. Next base: position 16,403,018 of record BSYO01000011.1, read on the forward strand.
ACAACACCCGCTCCGCACCCATCTTTCATGGAGGATCCATCTACATGCAAAGTCCACGCTTGGGTGAACTCTGCTTCTTCGGCCCCCGCTGCTTTGGCGATGTCTTCGTCCTGATGTGCTGTCGTTTCTACCATAAAGTCCGCAAGGGCCTGGCCCTTTATGGCCGGCCGGGGCCTGAACTCGATATCGAACTCACCGAGCTCGATAGCCCACTTGATCAGTCGCCCGGAGACCTCGGGCTTTTGCAAAATGGTTCTCAGTGGCTGGTCGGTCAGCACCACGATCTTGTGAGCCTGGAAATAAGGTCTCAGCTTCCTAGCTGAGTACACCAGTGTTAACGCAACCTTCTCGGCATGCGGATACGGGTCTGAATCGGCCAGCGTCTTGCCGACGTAATACACCTGGCCGATCTCCTCGATCTTTGCCTCACCAGGACCGACCCTAGGGCTCGGTCGGTCACCGACAGTATAAATAGAGTTCCTCTCCCTGTAGTGGGAGGCCGGGAGAGGAGGGTTGGCTAAGTACGCCTTGAGCCCCGGAACGCTTCTTCGCACTCATTGCTCCAAAAACCCTTGGGTTTCGGTCCCCGAGTGCCTTGAAAAATGGCGGATGCTTCTCGGTGATTTGGCTAGGAAGCGGGAGAGGGCGGCCACTCGTCCCGTGAGTCTCTGGGCGTCCCTCACGGTCCGAGGGACTTCATGTCCAAGATGGCCTGGATCTTCTCTCGGGTTCGCCTCGATTCCACGTTGTGACACTATGAAACCGAGGAACTTTCCTGACGACACCCCAAAGGTGCACTTTCGGGGTTCGACTTCATTCCGTGCGCTCTAAGCACTCGGAAGGTCTCCGCCAAGTCTTTGACGTGACTTCCACCAACGGTGCTTTTGACGAGCATGTCGTCGACGTGACTTCTACGTTTACATCAACTGGTTTTCAAAGATCTTGTTGACGAGCAGGCCATGGTATGTCGCTACGTTCTTGAGACCCGAAGGGCATTACTTTGTAACAAGACGTGCCCCGATCGATCATGAATGATGTATGCTCTCTCGTCCTCCGCGTGCATCTTGATCCGGTTGTATCCGGAGTAGGCGTCCATGAAGGCTGAGCGGCTCATAGCCACTCGTTGAGTCCACCCACCCGGTCTACTGGGAAGTGGAAAGGCATCTTTCGGACCAAGCTTTGTTGAGGTCTCAATGAAATCGACGCACATCCTCCACTTCCGCCGCTTTTCTTCACCATGACCACATTGGAGAGCCAGTCCGGGTATTGCACCTCCCGGATGAACCCAGCGTCCAGGAGTTTCTTCACTTCTTCTCGGATAGCTATCAGCTTTTCCGTTGAATAGTTCCTGCGCTTTTGTCTAACAGGCTTGTGGTGGGGATCTACACCCAGCCTGTGAGTTATGGTTTCGGGGGAAATCCCCGGCATGTCCGCTGGGGACCAAGCAAAGACGTCCGAGTTCTCTCTTAAGAGAGTCGTGAGGCTCTCTCGGACGGACTCGGCGAGAGAGCTTCCAATCTGGACGCATCTCTCGGGATCCTCGGGATCCAGTTGGATTTTTACGGTGGGTTCACCGGCCTGTGCTTGTTGGAGGGTCGCCTCGTCCCTGAGGTCGAGGTCTTCCATTGGTTTGGGAAGGGGAGTCCGTGTGACCTGTGACAGGTAACACGTTCTCCCAACGGACTGCTCGCCCAAGACTTCCCCTACTCCAAATGGAGTTGGAAATTTCATTTTCGGATGTGGGATGGAGGTCACGGCACCGAAGGTGGCAGCGAGGCGTCCGAGGATTACGTTATAAATCGAAGGGAGGTCCACCACCAAGAAGGCGAGGACCTTAGACGCAGTCCTCGGATATGTCCCTAAGGTGACCTCCAGTGCGCACGATGCCTGGACGAGGGATCGGCTCGTTGTCGAGCCCAGTCTGATGGCCCCTCCCAAGCCTTCATTTGGTCTCTTTAGTCCTAGCTTTTGATAAGCATCGAAATAAAGCAAGTTGCGAAACTTCCATTATCAACAAATACTGCGCCGGATGGAAGTCATTTACTCCATCTCAAACGAGCGCGATTACATGAACAAGGGGTCGAGAATGGGGGAAGTTACATGGGCCATGTCCTCCTTACCAAAACATATGATGTCATCTCCGGAGCTAGTCCGCGGCCTCTTTGATGCAGCGTGATCTCGCCGTCGCTTCAGTGGATGGGTGGACACCATGTTGATAACTCCCGCGCGACCACTGTTCCTTGGTGGGTCGGCCTCGAGTTCGCCTTTGCTCCAAGACCGTCCGGCCGTTGCGGAAAACGGTGAGGTGACCCCTCTTAATCAGCTCCTCGATCTCCCTTTGCAAAGATTTGCAGTCTTCTGTCGCGTGTCTTCTGCAGCGGTGGAAATCGCAGAACTTCGTCTGGTCGCCCCCGTCTGGATTCTTCAGAGGCGTGGGCCACTTCACGAACTTTTTCCCTCGAATTTGCATTAGCACGTTGGTCCGTGTGTCGTTCAAGGGAGTGAGACGTGTTGGGGGAACGTCTCTACGCGTGGGCATTTCGGGCTTGTGGTGCTTTTGATGCCTGGTCACGAACGGGGGACTGCGATAGTCCCCGGCCTTCCTCTTCACTTCCTCTGTCCTTGGGCTGTAGTCCTCGCTCCTTGCTGGGCGCTTTGCTTCGTTCGCCTCCTCCGCTGCAATATAGGCCCTCGCTACGGACTCGGCCTCTTCAAAAGTACGGGGGCCCTTATGGATAAGGTGCTTGAAGAAGGAACCCCCCTCGAGGCCAGACAGGAAGGCATTCAGCTTCACGCCGTCAGACAGCTTAGGGATCTGTCTGGCCTCGGACACGAACCTGGCTTGGAAGCCTCTCAGGCTCTCCCTGGCACCCTGCTTCACGCGGGTGAGATGCCAGGGCTGCTTCTCCACCCTTCTGCTGGAGGCGAACTGTGACAGGAACGCTGTCGCCAGTTCGCCGAAGGTGTTAATGGAGCCCGCGGGCATCCCATAGAACTAAACCCCAGCGTCCCCTTTCAACGTTAAGGGAAGCACCGCACATTGCCGTTTCATCAAGCCCTTGGAGGCTCAGGTGCTCTCGGAACATGTTGAGGTGATCCATGGGATCAGCGCTCCCATCGTATGCCTCCAGATTGGGCATTTTGAACTTCGAGGGCAGCGCCCTTGCTCTAACGCGGTAGTGAACGGAGATGCGGGACGCTTGCCCATTGCTCTCTCCCGAACACACGGTTCCATACTTTTTCTAATTTTTCCTCCATGGGTGGTGGAGCGGTCGCCTTTTTGCGTTGAGGAAGTGCCTCAACTCGTCGAAGCCGCTTCGCGCACCCTCCTCTCTCGGGGTCCTTCGGATCTTTGCGGGGACACAGGCGCATCCGCTATCTCTCCGACGCGATGCTCCCGGGATCGGGGTCTCGGCGTTCTTCCCACGCCCGCGAGGGGCCCCCGCCGCAGGCGACTTGTCCTTGGTAGATCTCGGTGGGTGGGCGCCCCGTCGCGTCGTTCGTGCCTTCCCCTGCGCTCACGGGATATCTCCGCCTCGGGATCCCCTAAGGGGCTCCTTTTCCTTCTTGTCTATTCTCGTGCAAAGAGCGATGAAGGCTTTGTGCATCTCGTCCACCTTTGCCGCCAATCCCCTCACGGCGGGATCGAGTGGTTCTCAATACCAGCAAGAAGGTTGGGGGCGTCCCCACGAGGATTGTGAGCCGTGGCTCTTTCTGGGGCACTTGCTTGTGCTCTGGTGCTTACCATTTTTAGTGCTTGTTGATTGTCGATGCTGTTGAGTGTATTTAGAATGTGTTTGTGAGGATGAGAACTTGACTTTTAATCCAAGATTCCCACAGACGGCGCCAATATTGCATTACGGATTTTTGGGTCCGAGCAACACAAGTGAAGATGATTGAGTGAGAGAGAAGAGAGATTGAACACAATATTTTTACGTGGAAACCTTCTCTTGAATGAGAAGGGAAAACCACGAGGCTGGCACGGAAAGATTTCACTAAGTTTTATATGGCTGTATACAAGATGGTGTCCGAGAACCGTGGACGAGGGTTTTCTGCTTTTTGCTTTTGAACGCTTGTGCTTTTTCTTTCTTGCTTGCTTAAGGAAGGATTTTTTTCGGTCCTTTGTCTGATGCCCCAAGTGGGGTATTTATAGGAGAAAATGTTACCGTTGGCCGCTAGGTGCCAGGCTGGCCACCTACTTTCCTGACACGCCTCTGCTGTGTCAGGTTTGTTATCGTGAATGGGCAACTTTTGGCCGCCTGAGCCGTTTCGTGCCGTATTTGCGGGAATGTCGATCTACGTGTCGCTCACGCGGTGGTAGCGTGTTGCGGACTTTATCGTGTTTTGGGCGTTTGTGAAGCGAGTGGCATTCCGGACGTCTTGAAGAATCCTCGTATTGATTGGAACTTTGGCTTTTGGATAAGTCCTCGTGCTTTTATTGGGTCCGCGGACGTTCAAAGCTGATGAGGGTTCTCGGGCTACAAAGCCTTCGGACGTTCTGTCTTCGTTAACCGAGATCTTCTCTCGGACTGCTGTGATCATTCTCGGACTCGATACACTTATCTTCCCGGGTCAAGTACTTGTCCCTTTTACCCGGTGGATTGGGGACCCTGGGTACTGAACCCAACAAATATAAATATAAATTGAGTTATTATAACCTAGTTAAAAAATATTTGATTTTATGCATATTAATTTTAAAATTAATTTTTAGTTAAATTAAAAAAAAGATAGATAATTTAATCTTTAATAGTATATTGAATTATTTTTATATATATGGAATATAAACACTTCAATACGTATGTTTCAAACCCATAGTCTTCTGCCATGAAAAAAAAGCTATATGAGTAAATTATATATTTTGTCCATCTCTTTTAATCAACTTCTTATTGTACTAAAAACCTTCTAGGCATTCACTACGTAAAAATATTAGTTTAACTTAAATTAAAAATAATTACTATTTCTCATATATTTTTTAATATATCACCTTAAATCTCCAATGATCACAATGGATGCAGATCCATAATAGACATAAAAAAATTATCTGTGTGTCAAATAATATCTTAATTGACAAAATCAAAGCTATTTTATAGGGACTATAGGCACCGTGGGCCAAATGCTTCAGATGAGTAATTATTGAGTCAGATTATCTAATATCAATACAAAAGATAACCTTCTGATGTGTTCTTGGGTCCACATTCTCTAGTGAATTAGAGAGCTTTCGGATTTCACGCCTCAGTCGAATCTCAAATAGGTTCGATCTCCGTCTCCTCAACCTAGCCCTGCGCAATACTAACTATAAACAAGCGGTCGGATGTTAGTGGGATGTTCTCCCACCGAAAACACTCCAATACTTAAGTTATATATTTTCTGCAATAAACGAAAAAATATAGAAGTGAATATTGAAATACAGTGGAGAATGAGAGAATGCAAGAATGTAAGATTTGTTCAGCGATTATGGGAGGTTGGGCTCCTCAATTTACACTGTAGGGAGTGGCTCACTAAGATTACTCAACAGATGCTTTAGATCAATGGCCTTTGATTGATCTAGGATTGAACTTAGGGGATCAGGAGTCGGGATTAGGAATCGAATCCTTTTCCTGTCGAGGGAAGAGGTATTTATAGGGTCCATGGTGGATGGCCTTGGGCATGAGAATCTTCAACATGTGGCAAGTCGAGATTCACCAGCCGCTGACCGGTAGCCGTGGTCACTGGTGTCAGTTATCGTCTTACAATGGCGTGAGGACCATTGCTAGGCGTGGTTGGCACAGGCCCATTTGACCTCGCTTGGATTGGTTGAATGGCTTATAGGAGGTGCACGCTACGACTGACAAATCATTGACCGTACTTCCCGTTGGATAGCAGTTCCTCCATCAGCATCTTCTGCGCTGGCATACTGCAATTGCTATGACAAGGAATCAGGTGAAACTGATTGGTCTCATCGCCTAGCGCTTTGTATGCTTTGTCACTTCACACCTAGGCTGGCTCTTGTGGATTGGGTTTCTCGGCCGATGGACATCCTTCTTCCAACTGGGCATAGCTGATTTCGACCCGATTCCATGCCGGACCCAATACCTTCCAAAGGCAGAATTCGGACCCCCAATAGAGGCTTAGTAGTAGAGTACAAGAATTTGATTGATTGTAGATCTTTTATTCCACATCGACATTATTTTTATTAAGTTTAATGTATTTCATATTTTTTTCAAATTATCAAATATTTAATAATTTTTATATTCAATGATCATTGAAGCCAATCGAACTATATTTTTGTTTATGGGTAATAGTATATTGTTATAACATAGACATCTTTTTTTAAGGGTGTCATTACATATATTTATTTATCACTATGCAAATATATTAATATAAACAGATAGATTAAATTATATATTATTTGATAATATTTAATGGATGCCTAAGAATTATCTTTGACATTATTTATTTATTACTTTATTATCCTTTGGTTCTTAGCTGGGTTTGTCAAAAGTTCAATGTTTTATGTCAAAAGCTTCGGCTTGGAAGAGGGCAGTGAACTTTTTCTCATTTAAATTAAAAGAGTTCCCACGATGATAGTGATAGAAATTAACGCTTATTTTACTCATCTAAGACACGTTCATGGACTGTTGTAATTTTAATATTTTAAAAGTTTAAATAAATTTCATTTACACAAAAAAAAAAAAATTGTGAATAAATTATTGAAAAGTTAGAATAAGTCGTTCACTCTTCAATCTCTGTCCACCCCGGCCGTCGTCGGTGTCAAAGTCAAGCAACTTCGCCCAGCGTGTGGTCTCCGTTAACTTTCGTCTGAACCATTTTTTAAATTATTGACTAACGTTGATACCTTAGTTGTTGGCCAAGACCAGGAAAAAAATGACGAAAACAAAAGGACGTGGGGATTATACATTACTTATATCCTTATCTTATCGGTCTTAATAATAAAAAAATTAATTTAACAAGTAAAATTTTAAATTTTAAATATTTTATCTGAATTATTATTGTATTTTAAATTATTATCTTATTTGATTAAATATTTAATGAATTATAATTATCTAAATTCAACAATTAAGCCTGCATGACTATCAGTCTGTCACATCCTGACTGTCTATAAAAGCACAACTTGATAAAAAAATTGGGAACAATTTCCCTTGAAGGATCAAAGATTACAATACAATTAATACCACTATGGATAGTTAGTGAACACCTTCAACAGTGGGACATCTGATCTCTATCTAAAAAAGGAGAAGAGACGCTCATTCTAAATGAGGCTCACTCAAGAGGGGCATGGAGGGGCCAAAAATTTTAGAGAGGAAGAGGTGACCAACGAATACATTTCTCAATTTCAGAGCCACTCTTTTAAAGAGGCACTCATTCCTTCGAACCACATTCCTTGTTAGGGTGCATCTCAAAATCACTCACTAATTGAGCACACTCATCGGAGCTCAATCATCCATTTCAAAACCGCTCTTCAGTTGAACGTATTTGTCGGAATTTAATTATTTAACTCCAAACTGCATCCTAATCAAGTGCCCTTACCGCAGCCTAATCCTCTGATAACACTCAATCCCTCAAAACATGCAACACGTGTATTATTTATTTATTCTGTTAACTTTTTATCTGCCTAAAAAAAACTTATAGTTTTAGTATTATAAGATATATTAGGGAGTGAGTCCCATCATCATTTGACATCTTATTTATTTATTGTGGTGTATAAGATTGGATCCGTTTTAACTCAACTTATTAAAAAAATTAAGCGACTTTCTAATTTATTTAAAAATTTGGATCCAGAGGTACATCAAGAGTTAATATTCACAAAATTATATATAAATATATGAGTCTCTACCTATGTTTTTAAGAACATAATATACTTAATTAATTTCATGATTAGGTGTTTCTTATACTTTTCTGGTCAAATGAAGTCATTATTTATATTTTGTTTTATTAATAAAATTTATTGATTTAATTTATCTAACATTGTATTAAAATTTGTCGAAATATTATTTTTGAAATAAAAAAAAGTGGGGTCCATTGCTATTAAGGGGGCGGTCCCACTTTGTTGAACCGCTCATCCATCCTATAATTGGTGACAATTAAAAAGCTATTTTTTTGAAAACAGTATTACTTTATTTTTTAATAATAGTATTTAATATTAACTAAACAGCTTTATTATTTTTTCAAAAATAATATTTATTAATTTTTTAAAATATTAATAATTTAATATTAATTAAATAATTATTGTAAAAAGGAATTAAACTCATCTGTTAAAGGGATAGTGGCCCCAGATTTATGATTGCTGTTTTTCGTAAGAAAAAACATAAAAAAATATTGTGAGTATATAAACAATAATGGAACAATTTTCATTAACACTAAATTAAATAATAATACTTTTATTTACTTACCAAAATTATAATTTTTATTAATCCTTAACAGTGAAATTAATAAAACCAAATCCTGCAATTTTTAAATTAAAATATTGTGGATACTTTTTTCGGTTAGTTTTAAAATATTTTAAAAATAATATAATATTTATTTATTTATTTATTTTTATTAATATATATTAATAACTAAAATTTGATTGTTATAAGTTTATTTTTAAGATAAATTTGAGTTTTATTTTATTTTATTTATAAATATTATAAGCTTAAAAGTTAATTACTTTTAGAAAAAAAAAAAGACCCTTAATTTGTTATGAATTGAGTGGACCAAAATTAGTACGTGCACCGTCGAAACCCGTCGATTGGAAAGCTCGTTCATGCAAAACAATCATTCTTGCCTCCGTCACATCGACGTAACCATCTAAATTAATTTTAATAAAATTCAAAATTTAGAGATATTGGCTAAAAAAATTAAAATAAAAATTTAAGAAAAAAATATTTATATTTTTTGATAAAAAATATACCTTAAATATTTGGCAGTAATATTTTTTAAGAAGAATATTTTGGAAATATATTAAACTTTATTAAAAAAATATATAGAATATTAGCTTAAAAAATAAATTTATATTTACCGTTTTTTTATGGCGAATTAGTTACACAATCTGTGATAATTCCACCGAAAATATGAAAAAGACCGCATACGATCTTTCCCACTGTTCTCCATAGAAGGCAGATGGCGCCAATCAGTGATTTGCAGTAAAGGTTAACGCGGCGGGCTTATAGTGGAGGGAACACCACATCTTCTCTGCGATTCTCAGCTCCTGATAACTTCTCTATTGCATTAGCTGTCCGTTATCAGGCCTGCGAACACACCGTCCACTGCTCATGAAAGCCTCATTCATGGCTGCCACGGAGAAATTGCGATGACTCACCGGAAAACTAATTTCCAAAAACGCTTTCTCACAACACTTAAGAAGTGTGTGTTTTTTTCTGCATCAACATTTCTTGCTCGATTGGATTAGCGCGAGAGAGAGACGGTGGCGTGTCGTCTACTGCGAAGTTTAGTTAGCTTAAGCTTTGTTGATATCCGATTTCATTCTCTGCCTCCTTCTATATGAATAACAAAGCGGCGGAGCAACATTTATCCGAAGTCATTTACTGAAGCAAAGGCAAAATAGTTTGTTTTCTTCGATAAAAACCTGTTTTCTGCAATTCTTTCTCGAAACGGTACGTCCGGTAAGCGTTTGCCGTACGATCGTGGGAGAGGGAGTCTACCGGTAGTTCTGCACTGGAGACGGCGATGGGGAGAGAGGGAGGGGTGAGGGGCGGAGTACTACCGGTACTTCTGGCGTTGCTTGGGGCTCTCGCAACTGCGTCGCTTGGCGCCAATGTGACGTACGATCATCGAGCGTTGGTGATTGATGGTAAGCGGCGAGTCTTGATTTCTGGTTCCATTCATTATCCACGCAGCACTCCGGAGGTCTCTCTCTCTCTAACTTTCTCTATCATCCTTTTTCCCCGCTCGAGTTGGGAAAATTCTTGTCAAAATTTCATCTCCATTTAATCTCTCTCTGTAGATGTGGCCGGACCTTATTCAGAAATCGAAAGAAGGAGGTTTAGATGTGATCGAGACTTACGTTTTCTGGAATCTACATGAACCAGTTCGAGGCCAGGTTACTGAGTTCTGCTTTCCTTTCACTTCCTTGTTCAAGTATCAATTCGATTATTCAGCTTATTCTATCTTTCTCTTCCTGCCTGCCTTAACTTAATCATGAGATTGTATATATTTGATGAAGTGTTCGAGCTGCCTATCACAACTACTTCTATTAAATTCATTTTTCATGTGCAGTATGATTTTTCGGGCAGAAAGAATTTGGTTAAATTCATCCAGTTAGTAGCAGAAGCAGAACTTTACGTTCATCTGAGAATTGGTCCATACGTCTGCGCAGAATGGAATTACGGGTCAGGATTACTAACTTTTTTGTTTATGTGTATTTTAGTTGGCAAAAAAAAAATATTCTCACGCTGATTTGGATTTAGTTTTTTGAAATAATAAAATTGACACAAAGTAAATGCGGTAGACGCAAACTAAACTTGGAAACAAAATAAACCATACTCCCACATTTTAAAATACTCTTAATTCAAAATATGGGAATAATTTTGATTTTTTTTATAATTTATCTAAGTGATCGTAAAAGTTCATGCATTTGTTACGCCATTTGAGCAGCGGCTTCCCTCTTTGGTTGCATTTTATACCCGGAATCAAGTTACGGACTGACAATGGGCCGTTCAAGGTTTCTCCTGTTCCTATTCATGTATATATCTTATTGGAATCCTTGATTCCAAGTTCTTTAAAACTTAAGAAGGCTATCTATCAGGCGGAGATGCAGCGATTCACGGCCTTGATTGTGGATATGATGAAGAAGAATAACTTGTATGCGTCACAAGGGGGACCTATAATTTTGTCTCAGGTTGATTTTTATGCTCCTTGATCAATTTCTGGTGTTGGTAGGCTGTTTGGAGTCATTGTCTTTTAATTAATTATGAATGTGAATTGATTTGTATAGAGCCGGTCAATGGCTCTGCCTTTGGGTGTCTCTTTGAAGTTTGACCTCATGTATCACTGCTGATAGGGTGTGAAATTTATTAGGACTTTCTTTGGTATGTATACTTCTCAATTGGTTAAACAATTTCAGGATTTATTTTACATAAGAGAGAACATTTTTTCATGATGGAATTTAACGAAAGCTGGGCACTATTTTAAGTAGTGAATTAGCGTTAAAATAAGTGGTAATGCAATGTAAAAATCTTTCATGCTTAAAATTTGTGCAAAAAAGTAGGAAATGCTCAAAAGTTAAGAGGTACTCAACAAGGCCTTAATAAAGGTCACTATGATATGGGTTGAACTTGTTTTAAGAGGAAGGGTTGGATGAGTGTTGGCTTCCTTTACGTTTCTTCTCCTCCCTAGATGGTTGTAAGTCACTTGTGGGCCAACATCACTGAGACCGTCAAGAGTATTGGACTCTTAACTAGAAGTGATCTTATTTTGTCATTTGTCTTTCTTTTGATTTTTTCCTAAGGATTATCTATTGATACATTTATATAATTGTTGCGACGACAGATTGAAAATGAGTATGGAAACATTGAATCGGCATATGGAGCAGCTGCACAACCATACATCAGGTGGGCGGCAAACATGGCTTTGTCTTTAGATACAGGGGTGCCATGGGTAATGTGCCAGCAGTCAGATGCCCCTGATCCAATTGTGAGTACCATCTGATTTTACACATATTTTTTCTGTGGGATTTGAAAATTCCCATAGAAGAATTTATTGTGTTTGTAAGGTCTATCTATTTACTCATTTCTCTATGCCATTGTTTTTCTAATTTTTCTTCTTGAAATACTCATTTGCTTACAGATTAATACATGCAATGGATTTTATTGCGACCAATTTACACCAAATTCCAATAAAAAACCAAAGTTATGGACTGAGAACTGGAGTGGATGGTGAGGACTTTACTCATTAATTTTGCTTCTTTTCTGTTGTTGGTATTTGTGAAAAAATATTAAGCTAGCATTCCCTCCCCCCCAAAAAAACAATACAGCAACTAGTAACTTTGATGCTCATTTTGTTATTTGAAGAGAAGTCTTTCAACGTGTGGATAATTTGCCATTGAAATATGTAAGCTTATGGTTGTTGGAACATATCAGGTGGCCTATTATTGCCATATGAAACAACTATTTTGCTGGTGCTAAGGTACAAGTGCCAGACGATACCTACATTTGACGGGGGTTTGTTGAAGCTTTTGCATGTTTCTCGTATTTGGAGTATAATCCCCAAGTAAGCATGCTTGTTCCAGGATTCCAACGTGTCTAAGTCCAATACACTAGGATAAAGTAGTGTTGATGATATGATAACTAAACATTCTTTTGTTTCATCTTCATGAGCTGATGCTTCAAAACCAAAAGTTAATGTCATTATTAGATCTTTCCCTATCCCACTAAGTTATTTACAATTGATGCTTTCATCTGTTTGGGATGCTAGGTGTAGTTATTTTGGCAATCCTGTACCTTATAGACCTGTGGAAGATCTTGCATTTGCAGTGGCACGCTTTTTCCAAAGAGGCGGAACCATGCAAAATTATTATATGGTAATATATTGGCATTGAATATGTAGTTTTATTTGGATTGCCTGGTTATTGGGCACAATGGTCAAAGAATAGTGTGAAGTTGACTTGAAATAAAAGACTCGCTAATTTTACATTTGTTCCCTAACAGTACCATGGCGGGACTAACTTTGGCCGGACTTCGGGTGGACCGTTTATTAGTACAACTTATGATTATGATGCTCCCGTTAATGAGTATGGTATGCTTCTCTTCAATTGTCCAATATGCAAACTTGATAGATGGAGTATGAATGTCCAAAATGTTTGATGAACTTGATTGGATCTGGTTGATATATGCGGCTTAAATACTTTGACAATTGTAAATATCTTAATATTCTTTTGTTGTCATCAGTGATGTTAATGTGCTTTCCCATTGTGGCTCAATTTTATGGTAACTGAAAATCCTCCACTATTTGCTATATGGAAATTAAAGTAATCTGTGTTCAGCAGGTATTGTTCACCAGCCAAAGTGGGGCCACCTGAAGGATGTTCATAAGGCAATTAAGCTTTGTGAAGAAGCAATGGTGGCAACTGATCCAACATATACTTCTCCCGGTACAAATTTAGAGGTAAATTCCATTGAATGTTTCTGGATGCAGCTTTTATCAACTTCTGTTTATTTGTTGCTTTATTTGAAAAAGAAAAAAATGAGGCACATCTCCTTCATGTTTCTTTGGTCTAAATTGATATCTTGAATATATGCGGCAAGGCCATAGCTTGGTGCTGAGGCAGCCTTTAAGCATGCACTAGGACTGTATCAGGACACAAACTTGTGGGTTTTTTCAATAAGGAGGATTTGGAAGAAATTCAATGGTTGTTAGCTACTACAATATGAGAAAAGGAATGCAAGGAGTACATTTGTTGGTCTTGGGGTACATCATTATAGGTTTAAATACTACATGATAGAAATAGAATTCTTTATGCCAGATGCTTCTGCATCTGGTGTTCATTGGGGGTACATGAAAAATCTACGTTGCAAAGCTAAATTAAAGTGTGGCATCATAGCAAAATATGGTGTTCGTTTATGGAGCAACAGTATCTATTTATTGTGGATCATGTCATTAATGCGCTGTCTGGGGTTTTTTGTATTACCAGCTGTATCACCAGCGAGGGAAACTGGTTCCAAAAATATCATATTGCTTATGTGAAATTTTTATGATGCATGATTGTTGAGATATAATATACTTCCTAACATGATCTCATCCCCATTTTAGGCCACGGTTTATAAAGTCGGATCAGGATTATGTGTTGCCTTTCTTGCCAATGTGGGAACGCAATCTGATGCAACAGTAAATTTCAACGGGAAGTTGTATCAATTGCCTCCATGGTCTGTGAGCATCTTACCCGACTGCGAAAATGTAGCGCTTAATACTGCAAAGGTTGGTCTATCATTTTGACTAAAAACCGTGTTTATATATTTCACAGGCTTAATTTTCTTTCTTACATGCAAATGTGCAAACTGCTTGAGTTTTGTTCATTGCTTGACCCATAATTGCCGTTTATTAAATGAAAGAAAAAGGTACTGCTTTGGTCCAGATATATTCAGACAAATATATTGAACATACTAATCTTGTTGTGATAGATCAATTCAGTGGCTGTGCTTCCAAAAGTCACTCACCAGACAATGAACTACGACATCGATTCTTCTGGAGCATTCGAGTCAAGCTGGGTTTGGTTTGCTGAACCAGCAGGTATCTCAAAGACTGATGCCTTTGTGAAACCTGGCTTATTGGAGCAAATAAATACTACAGCTGATCAAAGTGACTATTTGTGGTATTCAATAGGGTATGGAAACTGAGTGGTTTTCCAACTCCAACTGCTCTGTGTTTGTATTACTTTCAGTAATTTTTGTGTTCCATATATCTCTATTGTTGTCAGTTATGATATTTGCTATATTATTCTGGTAAGTTGATTTTGATGTCTTCCATAGAGTTGCAATTTTTGGGATTATATTTGGCAGGGTTGTCATCAAAGGCGATGAGTCTTTCCTTCAAAATGGATCTCAAACTATACTTCATGTAGAATCACTTGGGCATGGCCTTCATGCTTTCGTCAATGGAAAGCCTGCAGGTAATGTGAATTTTATGACTTGTGAAGTTGTGGAAAGTTGGTATTGGTCAAATGAGTATCCAATTCTTTTTTTCTTTTCCCTCAATGAATTTGTGTTTATTCTGGAGCTTCCTTCCCCCTCCAGGCCCTATTTTGGTTTGCTTTCATTTCAGTCTCTCTACTGCAGTATCGGTAAAGCTTGAATTATGGTTCCAAAACTCTTTAAATCTAATTAGCTGGTAATCAGGTGGCTGCCAAAGTTGAGTTACTTGATGATCGAAATCTAGATTGCATTGTCCTGAAGTGGACCTCAGACAAATGAGATATCTACACTAATATCTTGAATTCGGTGACACATTTATTGAGACCAAAACTCGAACATGCATTTGATTTTGACTTTTGCATTGGATGTTTCAGTGTCTTTGCTGCTCTTTTCTTTTCTGATTTTGGAGTATCATGCAAGTGAAATTACCAAATCATTGGGAAGAGCGAATTTGTATCAAAAGTACCTGTTAGTTAGTTTTGCATATTTGTGATAAATATGCTAGTAATATGTGCTGGAAAATTAGCATTCTGCATATCCTTTGATTTAATATGGATGACTCATTACAGGGTGATTTCTTTTGAACTTCCACAGGGACTAAATTTGGTAACAGCGGGAATGCTCATATTTCAGCAGAAATACCTGTCACTCTTACACTTGGAAATAACACCATTGACCTATTGAGCTTGACTGTGGGGCTTCAGGTTAGGTTCTCATGTTGACGTTTCCACATATATGTGCATAATTGAGAGGTTCGTTTTGGCTGAATTTGTGTAAGCATTTTCTTCAGAATTATGGAGCATTTTTTGACACATGGGGAGCAGGGATTACTGGTCCTGTACTGCTGAAAGCCTCAACGGATGGTTCTTCTGTTGATCTCTCTTCACAGCAATGGACATATCAGGTCAATCCTTTGTGTTTGGCAAAATTTGTTTCTCCATAACATCAAATATGTGTTATGGTTAATAGAATTTGACTAGGCAAAAATGCTAAAATAGGAATACTATTTGATATTAGTTGAAATGCCTAGGAAACATTCATAGAGTAGAAACATAGATGCACTCCTTTAAATTTAGAAAATATTTCAGACTTTCCAAGAAGAGGAAGATGATGAGAGTTCGAAACTCAACCACCGAAATTAGTACAGTAGTTTATTTGAATCGGAATTGGTTTCATGCTATCCCCGTCGGGTTTTAGAAACCTTGTAGCGTTAATGAAATGGAAAGACAGGAAAATTTAAAGTTGAGAGCATAAATCAACACTTGTGTTCACAACTGCATCGATTGTGGATCGCCAAGATAAGGAGCTCCTTATATTTCCTCTCAATCTTCAACTTCAAATTCGTCTATGTTTCACATTCTGTAATTTGTTTAATATTATAGGTATTCTGAATATTTATGCTCTTCCCAAAACGCAGGTGGGTTTGAAAGGTGAGGAATTGGGTGTGTTTGGTGGAAGTTATTCACAGTGGGAAACATCTACCTTGCCCAAGAATCAACCCCTTATATGGTACCGGGTAAGATCAAATAGTAATAATTGTTCATTCTGTTGTAAAATCCTTGCAAAATACTGGAACAAATTGATGTTCTGATACTCTGTAAAAAGGCACAAGGAACTCAATCCGTTTACAATGTATAGGATTCTTATGCAGAACTGGATGCGATACTCTATTTATTGATTTTTGTTTCTTGTTTCAGACGCATGCTCCTTTGTATATTGTAATTTTTTTTTTCCAAATTTTGTGTGTGAATATATCTTCTTGGTCTATTTAGCATCACATTATTTCCTTTTTCTCTAAGAGTTCCGTACCCCATTTTATATTGAAACTGTTTAGACATCCATTGACCATATTCAATCATTTCATGCATCTTTTGTCTGTCATAGGTAGCTTCCTAGTGTCTTTGTGAGTTTGTGTGAAGTGAGGCGTCCCCTCTCTCTCTATCTCTTCCCCTGCTTTGGGAGCTTTTAAAGTATTAAATTTATTTTTGGACATTTTGCTGAAGGTTAAGAGATTGGAATGAGTAGTTCCTTGACATGATATAAAGGCCTCTTTTGATCAAATGGTCTAGAACTCAAATCTTCAAAACCTTCATTTCTTACAAGTTAATATATCCCCTGGTTGTAGACAAAGGCAAACCCTGTTCATATTTCAATCCCGATGATTATTGGAGGCACGAAGTACTAAGCTGCCTTAGGCTATCATATAACATCTTGAGCTGTTGGAATGAGTGGTTCCTTGCTCGTTGCATTCTTTGGATTTTTCCCTAGCAGATTATGCCTTTCAGCTTAGGCTATTTTCTCACACGACTAATATTTATATTCCATGGTTTCCATCTTATCCTATGTTGTTTCTCTTTGTTAAGATTGAGCAAAAGTTATTCACCCCCCACACCCCTCAAGGAATTTTAGTTATAATGAGATGCTAATGCCAAAAATCCGTGTTGATCCAGACAACATTTGCGGCTCCCGATGGGAATGACCCAGTTGCACTAGACTTCACTGGGATGGGTAAGGGTGAGGCCTGGGTGAATGGTGAGAGCATTGGGCGTTACTGGCCAGCTTTCTCTTCCGGAAGCAGTGGTTGCTCTGATTCTTGTAATTACAGAGGATCTTATGATTCAAACAAATGTCTCAAGAACTGTGGGAAACCAGTTCAGCAACTGTGAGTAACAATAGTCTTTTCCTCTGTTTGGTTTATCTGCTCGTAAGAGAAACTGTGAAAAATTATGGAGAGGTAAATCATAGATATGAAAACTATAGGAACTTATGAAATTTATTGAAATCTAATTTTTTGTCGGAGCGGTTCACATGCCTTCCCAAAGGTTTTTTTACAACTCTTTAGAGTTTTGATTTCCATAATTTTCTCTTTGCAAACCAAACATATTATACTTTTGAATTACTCACTTTTCACACATTTATTGAGTTTTACTCATTAAAAGGAGAACATCAAACACTTAAAATGTCCAAAATACATGCTATGTTTAAAATGCTGGGATGTAATTGTCATGTTACAGGTACCATGTTCCTCGCTCATGGCTGAAGCCAAGTGGCAACATCCTCGTGGTGTTCGAGGAAATCGGCGGTGATCCAGCACAAATCTCTCTGGCTACGACCCAGACAGGGAGCCTGTGTTCCCATGTATCGGAGTCTCATCCGGCACCTGTAGATATGTGGGGTTCGGTGAAGAAATCAGGGCCTGTGCTTTCACTCCGGTGCCCATCTCCAACTCAGGTTATCTCTTCGATCAAGTTTGCAAGTTTTGGAACTCCTCAAGGAGCATGTGGGAGCTTCGCACACGGCAGCTGCAAGAGCACCCAAGCACTACCCATAGTGCAGAAGGTGAGTCATTGTGGTCCTTTATCATTTCGATGCAGAGATACCATGCAGAAATTGAGATAAGATCAAAAAACATTGCATATGCAATTTCTGGGGTTTAAAATAGCGACATGCCTCCATGGATTTGAGGTTCTTGTCATATAAGTTAGCTTTGTTTGCTACTCTCTAAGGCAAAACTGTACATTTGTTTTACAGGCTTGCATTGGATTCGAAGGCTGCAGTATTGCCGTATCGGTCGATACATTCGGCGATCCTTGTGTAAGAGTAAAGAAGAGTCTAGCAGTGGAGGCTATTTGCTTGTAGTGGAATCCCATTCTGGTCAGTGCATTGCTGAATGAATGGCTTTCTTTCTTTTTGTGTCTTACAAAGAATTGGAAGAACCAGAGAATAAAATTTGATTGTAAGAGGTCCCTCCTTCCTACTATGATGCTAGTCATGTCCATGACTATGAGTGAAATACATAAGTATTGAATCACCTGGACCTCAAGTATACGGGTTTTTGAAAATGCTGGTATTTAGATCAACCTTTTTTTAACATATGTTTAGACTAGTATGACTACAATTATAACATGATAATTGAAAAATTATGAAAATTTAAATGAAACATGATTATATTAATATAGAAAAACCTAGAAATTCAATCAATTTGAGACAAAATTCCTCAAGATATCCAAAGCTAGTGACAGAAAAATATACTAAAAAGTCAACTCACAATACAATAGGTAAAAAGGCACTAAGATACTTCAATCAACTTTCCTCGACACGTGAACCATTCCGTGGAGTCCAATTTCTGCATTAGACATCCAATTGTGACATCTACCAGACTTTTGAATTCTACTTCACCGACTAGAGGCTTTAGCAATAAATAATGCCTTAATTCCAAGTACAAGTTATATATCGAAATTTTGTACAATCTCTCAAAGGATTAGCATCTCTATAAAAGATAATGCTCTGTGTGAGTCTTAAAAATTCATGCCACCTATAAGGCTCTCTCTATATCTATGTCAGAGAAATTGAACCATTGAACTTTGAGCTCCTTTATATGTAGTAAAAATCCAGTCATTGGTGAACACAAATCGCTGCTCTTGCTTTCATCTTATAATCAATCTACAATTTGCTTTTGAAATTATATTGTTTGAGCATTTATTTTTGGGGTGATTGAGCAAATTTATGATAATCCGCTCAAACTGTTGTCTCATCGCAGGCTGAGATTTTCCTCAAGTAGTTTACAAACATGCATAGAGCACTTGATCATGGGACACTTAAAAGTCTGTAAGGAAAGCTTCAAATACAACACTCTGATCACAGATTTGTCAATATTGCAGGTTCTTCTAACTCTCAAAAGCTTGATAACTGCTATCAATGATGTTGGATAAAGCCCTACAAATCAATGTCATATGTTAAGTTCCAACAGCCCTTCACTGCCAATCCATCGGCCTGGATTGAATTAAATCAGCCTTGAAGAACTCAACTACCTTGATCTGAATCTCTGTAATTTGCATAATTGGGATTTACTCCAACAATCACCCAGATTTACTTACCCTAAATCTCCTCCTAAATCTCCCCCTGAAACAGTAACTATTATGGTTATTTTAGTGAATATGTTTTTATGTTAATCAAATTAATGACATATTTGGTTATTAAAATGGAATAAGGTAGAAATGAAATACTTATTCTTCTGGAATAAATTAGGATAAGAATAGAATTTGTATAACTGGGATTTAATCCAATCATCCAGATTTACTCACCCTAAATCCCCGCCTTAAACAATAACTATTATGGTTATTTAATTGAATATGTTTTTGTATTTGTCAAATGGACAAAATTAATGACATATTTGGTTATTCGAATATAATAAGATAAAAATGTAATTTTTATTCTTAGAAAATAAAATAGGATGTGAATAGAATTGAGAATTATTATTCCTATTGTTGCGTTCCAGATTCTGGCCTCCGTACAACGACAATGTGTGATGACGCCACGCACCTGCCGGAGTTCCCAAGTGGACGGAAATGGTGCAACACAAATATTTGAGCGTGGAAAGATGAAGAGAGAGAAAAATACACCGGAATTTACGTGGAAAATCTCCTATTGAATGAGGAAAAATTACGATGCTCAAGGTTTGGAGAATGCTTCACTATGGGTGGAAGAATTACAAGTACAAGTTTGAGGATTATTCTCTCTTTCTCTCTCTAATTCTTCCTTTAGAAATTTTCCGGTCCTTTTTTCAGTGTTTTCGTTTGGTATTTATAGGAGAGGCTTTCCCTTAAGAGAAGTCCACGTGGCTGCTTGTGCATGCTGGGAGGCTGTCCACTTACTCTACTGATTGGGCCAGGCTGGGTCAGGCACGTTGGGGTGTGCAGGGAGGCCAGCCGCCGGCGCCGCTAATTGGGCCTTTGTCAGGTGTGCTGGCCCTTAATGTCAGTCTTGAAATGACAAGGCATGCCCTGAGTATCATTATTAACTGCAGTGGCGGCGTGTCGCAGAGGTTGTGTGCTCATTGGCAACAATGAAGTCTCTGAGCTGGCGCTCTTGGCCGTTCCTGAAATGTATCGTCCTTAAGCTGCGTATCTGGCCCTCTTACAAGTTTGTGGACTCACTGAGAGAAACAGTTCTCAGACGTCAACTGCACTCTTGACCAGTGAAAGATCTTTGGTTCCTCGTGAAATGTCCTCGGGCTGTTACATCAAGCATCGACCTCTCGGGTCAATCCAAGCCCATAGAAGCATCTGATGTCATCGGGCTTTTTGTGTTAAAATAAGGTCTCAGTCAGCTTAGTCCTCTTGGCCTCTTAGGCCTTGTGTCTGTCCTTTTGGGCTGTGCTTTATAGGCCCCGGGGTATTGGAACTCAACACTGGCCCCCCATGCCAAAGGGTTCGAGATCGTCGACCGTTTAGTATGGCGCCACTGCTCCTCTCAGGAGGCTGCCTTTTCTTGTGACAGTTTGTTCATGTGCGTGCCATGGCCTGGGAAGAACGCCCAAGGAAATAAAAACGTGGCTGTCCACTTTTGGGTTTCGGCTTTTCGTGGCGCTAGTCCGAGACTACGTGTATCCTCGAAAGCAACGCGGCGCAAGGTCTGGTGAAGAAGTGTCCCAGGACTTTTGAGTCCAAGACTTTTCCAGCGCCACCGTTTTTGGTTTCTGTAGAGCATTTAATGCTCGATTGATGGGCTGACACTTGCCTCGGGAAGCTAAAGCCCATAATTTTCCTGCAGCAAACGGCCAAGTGACACGTGGCGAGGGGTAATGATGGTACGTCTTTTTGAATTTCAAAGCGATAAATTACCCTT